>RJWJ010036113.1:0-16251 GCA_004363605.1 Indri indri
TGTCATTATCTTACTAGCAAAAGTCTTGCCATTAGCTTTTAGGGAAAGCTTTGCCACACCTCATTCTAACAGGTAGATATGGAAGGTCCTATTTTGGTGCCTGGTGTGGATAATTTCTGTACTTGGTTAAACAAAGGGTGAGGATTTCTTTGTTCTATCTCAAGAGTGATAGAAAGTCTTCACCATAACCCAATACACCACAGTGCCTGGTGCATAGTGACTAATAAACTGTGTATTCATTTGTGCAGTATGTATTTTTATTACCTCAAATTATTATTAAACAAGTATTCTAAAAAAGCACAAGCCACTGTACAATAGCATATTTTGGAGAGGGCCAATGAAAATAGTTTTTTAAAGAGTAAAACTTAAAATAATCAGTCTGCAACTAATCCAAGAATGGTTATCTGTTTTCGAATGCTGTCCTTATAAACGTCAACATCCCAACTTAGATGATTTCTTTTAAACCTGGAATTTTAGCTGTTGTGTTTCTAATCTCAGGTTTTTTAAAAAAAACCTCATGCTTTTTAAAAGTCTCCAAAAGAGATAGGAAAAGTAGATGTGTGTTGGCAAAAGGGTGAATAGAGACGAATCTAGGATGATGCTTTATTATTATTACTAAAACTAATTAAAATGACGAGAGCAGTGATGGAATAAGAAGAGGAGACTACAACCATTTCAAATGATGACTTTTTTCTAATTTAGGTGAGTTGTTAAAATTCCTTTATCCATTCATTCATTTACCCATTCGATCAACAAATATACCCAGCATGTGCCAGGCAGTGTGCTAGGTACTGGGAATACAAATGCCTTCTTATGAGATATTCACTAATAGCTAAATGAAATCCCACCAAAAAAGCTGCAGTGCCAAGTAGCATATACAAGACGCACTTCAGTGTTGCCACACAGCCACGTGTCCCGCCAGTTATCTGGTGCTGCCACCTGCTGGGTATTTTCTTTTCTACAGCGTTTCACCGCAGGCATGGATGGACAGAGAACCCAGAATTTCTCAGGAAAAACAGAGGAAGGTGGAGAAGGCATTTCCAGCCTTGACGGCTGGACTGTGCATTTTTCTCAATGAGAACACTTTCTCTCTCCATCTTTGCCCAACCCCATGGTGGCACCAACCCTAACTTCTCCAGAATTACAAGCTCTTCTCTTGCTGGGTCACCCAATATGCCCAGGGCACTTGCCTCACTGCTCTCCCTCCCACAGTTTTGCTACTGAGCTTCTGTTTAAAGACAATTTTGGCCTTCTTCCCATTCTTGTGTGAGTTAGAGTTTCTTACCAGGACACTGGAGGTGTGCGCCTGAGTTGCTTAACATGTGCACGCAGAGGACTGAAGCTCTTGCAGCAAACACTTCCACCCAATTTTGAACTTGCTCTCACTTCCGTATGGAGCAGTGTTGTGGGTGGAGGGAGTTCAGTCCTTCCTCATGGGTGATCTGGGTTCAGGTCATCTGGGCTGCTTCGAAATGCTGCACAAAAGTTGGGGCACAGGAGCTTAACATTAAGTAGGTCATATGCTTTGCATCATCGGTTCTTGAAGTGAGTTGAATGCGTTCGGGATGGTTTAATCACTAAAAAAGAGTCCCAGATCGTCCCAGTGGTGGATCGTCCCAGATCCACCACTGATTCAGTTACACGCCTCGTTTTGCCCTGCCGCAAATGAAGGTCTTCCCATGAACTGCTAATGTTTTGTTCAGAAAAGATTAATCAAGTTTACACTACTTGGTTGGACACAAAATCATGGCGACCACCATCTCCTATCGCTTGTCATCACACCAAAAATTATTCTGGATTCAAGCAGATAAGAAAAACTGTTGGCATGTTGAATTTCCTTTAAAAAAATTGTAATGCTTACTTTTACGCTTTTTACCCTAAATTAAATCACGTAGTGGAAAATATACTAAAGTATGCACACATATTTATTTATATCTAGTGGACCCTACCCCTCAAAAGCTCCTCTTCAGAAACCCCAACTTATCCTTCCTGACTTTGAAACGTCAAGGGCATATCCTGAGCTCAGGATGTGCACTGCACCATGAGAAAGAAGGTAGGGATGGCATAGTATTGAACAAATTTATTGCTGAATTTCTTCTCCGACATTCTATTTCTTGATACTTTTTCTTTCTTCTTTTTCCTTGAAAAATGATTCAGTCAACTCCTTTAGCTCTCGCCCCATTCTGATCTTTTTCAGGCTCTGCTCACACTGACTCAGGGCTCCTGCATGGGGGTTACAGTTGCTTGGGTTATTTGGGGAGGCAGGCAGTGGTTAGCTTTCGCCTTTCCTCTCTCTCCTTGCTAGAATGACGAGTGGTTGTGAACCATCTTCCACACAGCCTGGTACATCCATTCCTGCATTGTTCTTGTGCACAGCCCAGTCTGGCCAGCTTTATCCCTGACCTTTGTCCCATTTCATTTTCATGAAAAAAGTTTGTGTGGAACTTGGCATGGACTCCAGACATCCCCGCATAGACTAATAGACCAATGCTGCTCACGATGACATTATGATGTCTAATGTGTCTTGAGGACAAAAGAAGATACTGAGTAAGGGGAATGGGGGAGCTTGGAAGTGGGGGCAATAAGGAATTAGGGTGAAGACAAGGAGATCTGGACATGTGAACTGTGTAGTGTGAGAACTAGGGGGAGATGTGTGGCGTGGGGCAGGGGGAGATGGAAGAGAATGGAGGAATGGAGAAAATTGTAGGTTCAGGGGTATTTTTGGTGAAAGGAAGATCCCCTCCCAAAACTGAAAGCGGTCTTTGAAAATTAGGACTCAAAATTAGGACTCAAGATCAAATCTTAACTCTTGAGTATATTTCACAATTGGATGGTTTAAGAACCTTCTTTTTTTTTCTCATTTCACTGTGTTTCATCACTTTCATCAGAGGCGCAGAGTTAAGGGATGACAGGCAAGAGAGAAATGAAAGCCTAATTTTTCAAAATGATATTTATTTTTTCGTAGAAGTTTTTGGGAGAGTCATTTGAATATTACTGCCAAACTGAAGGGTTTTTCTTCTTATCATATCCATTTTTTTTCTTTCCACATTTTTATTTTATTCCTTAAAAATATTATGAGATTAGAACATGTTCTTTATTTCAAGCCAAATAGTCTTGGAGTATAAACACAAAACTAGTCGTCTTTCTACCTCCTTCTAACACCACACCCTAAACAACAAATGTTAACAGTTGATGTATCTTTTTACGTTTTTATGCTAACATAGTTAAGGACCCCCATTTTGTTTTGTGAAAATGAGAAGATATACACAGCACCACAACTTGCTTTTTCATTTAATAATAAACACATGAACATATTAATAACTACATGATATTTCGGGCTATGGATGTCCAGTTCTTTATTCATCCCATCCTCTACTGATAGACATTTATTTCCAGCTTTTTGACCTTGCAAATATTGTTAAAATAAAAATATTTGTACATATCTCTTGGCATACTGGTTCTTTTACCTTTAAAGGATTGCTGGTTCAAAGGGTTTTCCATTTTTAACTGTAGTAAATATTGTAACTTTCCCAAAAGATTTAGGGACACAGCTTTTCGTTATCACAAGATTGCATATGTAAAAAATAGAAAAATTTCTTCATAACTGAATCTAGCTTAGCACATAAGCCTCTGTTTTCACTTGTTTTCTGAGAACTTCATTCACTCTCAGTTTAAAACTTAGTCTTTCATGAATAACTACTCAATAATTTAAATTATCCCTCCAGCCCTACTGCTCTTGTTCTTTCATTGCTGGATGGTCGCTGAGTTTGAGGGATGGGGATGCTTGTGTGATGTTGCGGCATCAGGGGTGGGTGTGTGTGAGCTTGGGCCATGGATGTCCCTTTCTTTGCTGACCTTTGTAAGTCATTCCTTCAGGCCTTGAGCGTTGCTCTCTGTTCCCGCTGAACCCTGCTGTGGCCCCCAGTTATCAGGTCTAAATTCTGTGTCTTTCTTGTCCTGAGCACAGTGATGCACTTGGTGCACTCAGCCTCTCCCATCCCTGTCTGGAGCCTTTCCCCGCACCATGCTGAGGTGTAAGAGGCTCTGAGGACTCCTCAGGCCCTTCTTCCCAGCGCCAGCCCTCATCATCACTGTTCTACTGCTCAGGCTGACTCAGGGCTCCTGCATGGGGGTTACAGTTGCTCAGGTTGTTTGGGCAGGTGGGCAATGGTTCTTTTTGCTCTGGAATGCCTCAAACGTACCTGACTTTATTCTGCCTCTCTGCAGAGAGTTGGCTTTGGTGGAGCGAGTGACAGCCCTGGGCCCCACCAGCTATGGAACCCTTAGCACATCCCTCATAATCCTCATTTTCCTGCCCACTGGTCAAGCTCTTATCTCCTTCTGAGCAGGACATGGTTCTTAGGACACGACACACTTCTCTTGTGGTTTTGGTATAAATGTGAAGCACGTGGCCCAGGTGTTGACTTTGGATATTTAAAGCCAAACTTGGGAGATTTAAAAAACATGTTTCTCTTTCAAGTGTCTGGCTCTTGTAATTGAAAACAATAGCTTTGAGACCTTTTTCCCTGCTATGGACTTTACAGAGTTATTTTCAAGAGCTTCAAGTGAAGGATTTAATTGTTCTCTCTGTATCATCTCTGTATTTGTATTTCTAAAACTCTGACACTCCTTGAATGGTGGGGGAAAAAAGATAATTAAGAGGAATTAAGAAAAACCCACATAGTTAGAATATCAAAACCTTAAGCCACTATAGGAACAACTATATTCATTGCACAACTAATTATTTGAGTTGATGAAGAAATTTTATTCATAAGAATTTCATCGTGATGAAGGAATTTGGAAGAAACCCTTAAATCACGGGGTGAAAACTGAAATACTAGGAGCATGTTATAACAAAAGTTGTTCTTCAAACTACTATACCAAAGACAAAGGGAGGATTTGTTTGTACCAGTGAAGGAGGAGGAGGAAAGTTAATGAGTAGAGGAGACTGAGGGAGGGAGAAGCCAGGAAAGACGGCAGAATGTTGTGCCCTGGAAAATATGACCAGATTCTATGACAAAGAACAGTAAATGTCACTGTGAAATAAAGGTAGAGTGTGGGGTTTAGCAGGCAACCCAAGAAGTTAGGAGCATCTAGGAGAAAATAGAGCCAAGCAACATGGCATTAATTTGGACATAATCATATTGCCAGACCCTGTTCTAAGAGCTTAACTTATATTAGCTTATTTGATCATCACGACAACACTAAGAGGTAAGTACTATTATTATTATCTTCATTTTAAAATGTGGACACTGAGGCACAAGGAAGTTAAGTAACTTAACCAAGTGTTGGGGGAAACCCTCAACCTCATTGAGAAGAGCAAAGAGTAACAAGATGGCAAAGGAGATGACAAAGCCAGCAGCCAGGTTGGCTTGCCACCATTCCCTTGGTGTGAAAGTAGACAGAGACACTCAACATATCGGAGCAAGATGGCTTATACTAACAGCACAGCATGCAGTGGTACATCAGCGTGATCATTCTGGTTCCTGCCCCTAAGTGCCTAGGGGTGGTAATGGGCCCAGATAGCACTTACTTGGACAGTGGGTTGTGCCACATGTGAGGAACCTGCTGTCAAAGGCTCAGCAGCTTTTATAGCAAGCAGCAAACAGGCTAGTCCCTCTCCTCAAGGGGTAAGGTCACCATGATGTGGGTGCCTTGGCCGACTTAATTGCTTCGTGACTAGCTACAGAAACCTCTTCTGAGACATCCTTAGAGATCCTCTGCCTTTTCTTATAAGGCAACTTCCATACAGACAATCAACTGGAATATGCTTTAAATACCACCTTCCTGCTTTTTGTGTATACTTTATCTCATATTCTTCTGCAACGCATTGGCAAAAACACAGCATGTACAAATACAATATTTTCTAAGCTGTGTAGTTTATAAGGCCCTTCTATATAGGTTAAAACGTTCAGGTTTCCTTTATAGCATTGATTTTCATTTGGGTATAAATTTGCTCTTCACTCACTAGGGACATTTGGCAATGCCTGGAGACATTTTTGGTTGTCACGACTGGAGGTGCGTGGGTACTACTGGCATCTAACAGGTACAGGCCAGAGATGGTACAATGCATGGGACAGTCCTTCATAATGAAGAATTTTCCAGCCCCCAAAATGTCAATAGTGCTGATGCTGAGAAACCGTGCTTCATAGTTTCCTCATATTATTCAGGGAAAACTTAATTAAAACTGTCCAAGAATGATGAGAATCAACTAGTCAGGGGAAGAAAAGATGTATTCAGCTATTGCAGTAGTGGTGGAGCATCACTAAGTGTTTCGATGCTTTGCAGATTCTAACACAATGTAAGCGAAGTGGATTTAAACTTTATGGCTGGAACAGTTGTTAGTCAATCTAGTATTTGTATAGTTGAAGAAAACTGAGGACAGAAAAATCTTGTGACAGGCATAGCCGACCAAAAGCAGACCTGCTCCCAGGTTGTCACTCCAGACAATTGACACCCACAAGAAGAAACAGTAGCGTACGAAGAAGACAGGAGCCATATAGGTGGAGAGAAGCTGGCAGGGAGAGAATGTTTGCCACAGTTCACATTTGGCTGAGGCAATGGGGACAAAAGTATGTTTTTCAATGTGCTCTATGGCCTTTTCCATCACAGCAAAGCGGTGAAGGCTTAGGGTTTTGTCCATAGGAGCAGTTTAAAATTACTTCAAATTTGAGAGCAAGTCTAAAATATGAATACATTTAGAAATAAATACAGAAATAAAAATGTGCATGACCCTTGTTCAATGATTCTTTTTATCAGAATTTATAATTTTAGTTAGGCACCAACAAGAAAATGTAAGATTTCAATGTAATCCATGAAAAGTGGTAAGAAGAACTGATGCAGCAGCACATTTTTAATGGTGTATAAAATTAATTTAATTGAATTCTCTAAATTGCTTGGCATTCTGTACTCAGTTTTATTGTTATATTTAGTATCATTGCTGTCTTAGCTAGAGCGAGAACAAATTCTCTGTTTTTGCAAAGACATCTTGGAGATTCTTGAAAATTGGAGAATCTGACATTATGCTTGTAAAACGTAGAGAAATTCCTAAATTCGGGACCAAGTTACACTGTGTCAAAGGGAGATTATGGCACAAAAATTGGTGTCACCAGGCACCTGTGTACATGCATAATCTTGATGAAAATAACAGATGGATAATGGAAGCAGAGACATGGAAATTCTAAGAAAGAATAAAAAAGACATGCTAGAGACCAAAAACACTGTAACAGAAAGGAAGAATGCCCTCTATGGGCTCATTAGTACATTGGACATAGTTGAGGAAACAATATCTGCACTTGATGATGTAACAATAGAAACTTCCTAAACTGTCTGAAGCCAAGATGACCTAAAAAAAAAAACAAAAACAAAAACAAAACACCCAAAACAAAACAAAAAACAAAAACCCCAAAACAAAACCAGAAACTTCCAAAACTGAAAAGCATAGGAAAAAAGACTGAAAAAATAGAACAGACTATCTAAGAACTGTGGGACGACTACAACAGGTGTAACATATGCATAATGGAATACCAGAAGGAGAAGAAAGAGAGAAAAGAACAGAAGAAATATTTGAAGCAATAGTGAGTGAGAATTTCCCCAAGTAATTGTCAGATACCAAACTGCAGATTCAGGGAGCTCAGAGAGCACCACACAGGATAAATGTCAAAAAACTACATATAGACACGTGATTTTCAAACTTTAGAAAATCAAAGATAAAGACAAAATCCTGAAAGAAGCCAGAGGAAAGAAACACCTTACTTACAGAGAAGCAAAGATAAGAATTACTCTGACTTCATTATAGAAACCATGTGAGCAAGAAGAAGAGTGGAGTCAAGTATTTAAAGTGCTGAGAGAGAAAAAAACTACCAAGTGAAAATTCTGTACCCCGCGAAATTATCCTTCAAAAGTGAAGGAGAAATAAGGCTTTCTTAGACAAATAAAAAGTGAGGGAATGTGTTACGAGTAGCCCTGACTTGAAAGAAATGTCAGATGAAGTTGTTCAGAGAGAAGGAGAATAATCAAAGTCAGAAACACGGATCTACATAAATACAGGAAAAGCACTGGAAAATGAATAAATGAAGGCAAAATAAAAGCTTTCATTTTTCTTAGTCTTAATTGAGCTAACAGACGATCATTTGTTCAAAATAATAATAGTAACAATGTATTTGATTATATGTACTTATGTATATAACTTTGATAAAAATAAAATAATTTTTATGCCTTCCAGTTTTAAAGAATGAGCTATAGCCAGATGCCAAAACTCCCTTTTCTCAATTTATCATAAAAAGACAAAAAAATGAGAGAAAATTTGAAAACTTACATATTAAAATTAAATATTAAATTAATATTAAAATTAAGAATGATATTCAAGATATTGCCAAAATCTGGGATTCTCTACAATTCTCTACAATTACTGTGAAGTTTGCAGTAGACAATTCTTGCAACAGCTGCTGGGCTTCCAGATTCTCTCTTTTCTGGGCCCTTGCCCCTTCCACCCAGGCAGTAAGTCACCATAGGTCATGTTTGTGTTATGTGACTCTGTTTCCCTGGCCATGATGAATATTGATCTGGGGTGGCCATTTGCCTTTTATCATTGTTCATAGCATTTTCAGCCACATAAATATTTTTACTTGCACAATAGTATGCAGTTGTGTAATAGATAAATGCTTCAGTATTTTTTTTTCTAGTTTTGTTGCTATAGTTAGAAAACCCTTCCCCAACCCAAGGATTTATGGGTTTTTCGGTACATGTTCATCTGTAGTTCTTTCAGTATTTATAAATGTATTGTTTATTATTAATTCCTAATGCATCTTTATAATATTGGCTATTGGTTTGAGGTAGTGATTGCTGAAAAAGATGAAGAAAACGGATTTTTATTTTTTGTTGAAAGGACTTAACAAAAAATGCTTAAATTCAAATATGAACTGGTTATTGATTTTGTGGAATTATTGTTAATTTTTCTTAGGTATGGTAATAGTATCTGGTTTTGTTGGAGAAGCCTTTGTTCTTAGGATATGCTTACTAAAGTATTTGAAAGTAAAGTGTCACTATGTCTGAAACTTAATTCCAAATGCTTCAGCAAATAGGAAGTGCATATTTTTGTATATCTTGATTTATATCCATTCACCTATCTACAACACACACATAGAGAAAGCAAATGTGGTGAAATATTATAACAGTTTATGAATTTATGTGAAGAATATTGTGAGTATGCATTCTACAATTTTTTCAGTTTTTTCCTAGATTTGAAAAACTTCAAAATAGAAAGTTGGGGAAAAGTGCCTATTGAATGTATATCAAATTTTGTCAAGTGAATTTTTATCACTTATAACAAAAATTATAAAAATTTTCTCCTTTGATTTATGAAAGTGATCAATTATATTTGAATATTTTCAAATGTTGAACTGTCATTGCATACCTAATATTTCATGGTACGAGTGTATAAAACTGGTCTTGAATTTGGGTGTAGAACATTGATGACCATTAATTTAAAAAAAGTTGTAGATTTATTTTGATCTTTATAAGTTGATTTTAGTCATTGATATTATCAAAATTGGTTCACATCAGTCACATTTCAAATTATGATGTTTATACTTAAAATTCATTTATAATTTTAAAGTCTCCATATCCTTGGTTAGACCTCTTTTCTCATTCCTTATATTTTGTATTTTTGGTTTTTTTTAAATTTTTCGATTAAGCTTGCCACAACTTTATCTAGTTTCTTAGTCTTTTAAAAGAACAAGCCAGAGATTTTATTAATTCATATATTAATTCTTTTCTTATTTGTTAATTTATTAATTATTCCTTTGATCTTTACTCTGCTTTTTGTCTTCTTTCCTTTTGTTCACTTACTTTTTCTCTGTAGTGGAGTATAGGGAAAATTAGGATTGTATTTTTTCAAATGACCCACTCACACCCAAATGTTGTCTTGGGCCTATTACTTTCAGCCTAAGAAAATGTACCTTGAGAGTGAAACAAAAACAAGTAACACTTTTTTTTTTGTGCGTTTGTTTGAACATGATAGCTTAGCCTAGATTACCTTAAACATGCTCAGAACACATATTAGCCAGTAGTTGGGCAAATCATCTGGTAACACAGTACACTGTAGAGTATTGTTTGAGCTGCTGCCCAGCATGATGAGAATATTGTACTACATATTTCTAGCCTGGGAAAAGATCAAGTAACACTTCTTAAGTGGCTGTGATTTCAGTTTCTCACACTAGTTCAGAACTGTGGTGAGCTAGTCTGGCTCCTGAGAAGAACACCCTTACTTAATCTAGGCTGACCTGAAAGGTCTTACAACAAGGATAGTATTAATAAATAGGCTCCACTTTATTCTCCAACTCTAATCAGTTGGTAGTAATTTTTTGAGGTCTGTATCATCAAGGATACTGATACGGAAGTAGGAATTAGTGGGATAGAATGGCATGATATCTTAACAATGTCTGTCATGGGCTCAAGAATAGATTATGGTAGAAATATTTGTATTTATTGACATAAAATCAAAGCACATCAAAGGTATTCTTTTATCTGATTCTATCCCAAAGATTGATCCCAAGATCTTATCACTGTGATAAGATGAAATGCTATACTTAACATTTAACAAACAACTACATAAAACAATAATCATAAATCTGTGCTGATGGGCACATGATGTATAAAGACACGTATAATTTTTATGACAATAACAGTGCCAAGAAGGGGGAATGGAACAGAGCTATATAGAAGCAACATTTTTGTATAGAGTTGAAATTAAGTTGGTATTAATCTAAACTATAATTTTATAAGTTAATGTATTAATATTAATCCCCAAGAAAACAACTAACTTAAAAATATATATTAAAAATATAAGAAAATTAAAATGGTACACTAGAAAATGTCTACATAATGCAAAGGCAGGCAATAATGGAGGAATAGAGGAACAAAAACAACATAAGACATATAGAAAACAAGTAGCAAAATGGCACAGAAATTCCACCTTACGTGTAACTACATTAAATGTAAATGGATTAAACACTCTAATTAAAAGGCAGAAATTGCAGAATGTATTTTAAAAAACAGGATCAAACTATATGATGTTTATAAGAGACACACTTTAGATCCAAAGAAACAAACAGGTTGAAATAAAGGGATAGAAAAAGATACACAATGCAAACAGTAATCAATAGAGAGTTGAAGTGACTATAGACATATAAGGCAAAATAGACTTTAAGATAAAAATGATTACTAAAGATAAATAAGGACATTTTATAATGATAAAAAGGTTAATCCATCAGAAAGTTGTAACAATTATTAGCATATATGCACCTAACAACAGATCTCCAAAGTATATGAAGCAAAAACTGACAGAATTGAGGAAAGATATAGAAAATTCAACAATAATAGAGACTTTAATGCTCCAATTTCAATAATGGATAGAACAACTAGACAGAACATTAACAACAGAATAGAAGACTTGAACAACACTATACAAAAACTAGACCTAACAGATGTCTATAGAACACTTTATTCAGCAACATAATACACATTCTTCTCAAGCACATCTGGAGCATTCTCTAGCATAGACCATATGTTAGGCCATAAAACAAGCCTAAATAAATTAAAAGGATTAAAATCTTCCCAAGTATACTCTCTGACCACAGTGGAATGAAATTAGATATCAACAGCAAAAGGAAATTTGGAAAATTCACAAATATGTGGAACTAAAACAACACATTCCTAAATTATCAGTGAGTCAAGGAAATTTCAAGGAAAACCAGAAAATACTTTGAGATGAATGAAAACAAAAATGCAATATACCAAAATTTACAAAATGCAGCAAAGCAATACTTAAAGGGAAATTTATAGCTGTAAAGTACCTACATTAAAAAAGAAGAAAAATCTCAAATCGATAACATAATCGTCTCCCCTAAGATATAGAAAGAGAGGAGAAAATTAAACTCAAATCCAGCACCAAGAAGGAGACCATAAATGTTATAAGAGAAATGAATAAAGTAGAGAATAGAGAAACAAAGAAAACTGCAAAACTAAAAGATGGTTCTTTGGAAAAAAAATCAACAAAATTGACAAACCTTAGCTGGACTGACCAAGAAAAAAGATAGAAGACTCAAATTACTAAAATCAGGAATGAAAGGGGGACATCACTACTGACCTATAAAAATAAAAAGAATTGTAAGGGAATATATGAATAATTATATGGCAATACATTAGGTAACCTAGATAAAATAGAAAAATTTCTAGAAAAACACAAGCTCCCAAAGCTAACCTGAAAAGAAATAGATTATTTGAATGGACTTATAATAAGTGAAGAGATTTGAATTAATAATCAAAAAATGTACCACAAATAAAAGCCCAGGCCCAGATGGCTTTACTGGAGAAATCTACCAAATGTTTTAAAAATGACACCATTCCTTTACAAACTCTTCCAAAAAAACAGAAGAGAAAGGAATACTTTGTAAATCATTCCATGAAAGCAATATTACCTTGATACCAAAACCAGATAAAAAACACTACCAGTAAACTACGAGCCAATATCCCTTATGACTATAGATGTAAATATTCTCAGCAAAATGCCAGCAAACTGAATCCAGCAACATATAAAGAGAATTATATACTATGACCAAGTGGTATTTATCTGAGCAATGCAAGGTTGGTTCAACATATGAACATCAATTAATGTAATATACCACCTTAATAGAATAAAGGACAAAAAAAAAATGATCATCTCAATAGATGCAGAAAAAGCATTTAACCAAATCCATTTCACGATAAAAACTACTCAATAAACTAAGAATAGAAGGGAACATATATAATCTGATAAATGACATCTACAAAAAACTCACCATTAACATCACACTTATTGGTGAAACACTGAGAGAATTCTTAAGGTTAGGAACAAGGCAAGAATGTCTGCTCTTGCCACTGCTGTTCAGTATTGTACTGGAGGTTCTAGGTAGAGCAATTAGGCAAGAAAAACAAATAAAAAGTATACAGATTGGGAAGGAAGAAGTAAAAATGTCTCTATTCACAGGTGACATGATATTATATAATATATAGAAAATCTTAAGGAATATCCCCAACCCTGCCACACACACACACAAATTAGTAAATGAATTCAGCAAGTTTGCAGATACAAGATAAATATATAAAAATGTATTTCTGTACACCAGCAATGAACAATCCAAAAATAAAGTTAAGAAAATAATTACATTCATCGGGTAGTATACATCAAGTAGAATAACGTACTTAGGAATAAATTTAACAAAGGAAGTGTAAGTTTTGTACACTGAAAACTGCAAGAGATCATTTAAAGAAATTAAAGAAGATTAAAATAAATGCAAAGACTTCTTGTGTTCATGGATTGGAAGACTTAACATTGTTAAGATGGCAATACTCCACAAATTGATTTACAATTTCAAAATAGTCTCTATTAAAATCCCAGCAGCCTTTTTTGCAGAAATTGGCAAGTTTATCCTAAAATTCATATAGAATTGCAAGAGACCCAGAATAACTAAAATAATCTTGAAAACGGGGAATGAATCTAGGACTTACACGTACCAATTTCAAAACTTACTATAGGGCAACAGTAATCAAGATAGTATGTTACTAGTATAAGGAGAGACATACAGACCAGAACTGAGAATCTAGAATTAAGCTCTGAAGGCTTACACATTTTTGGTCAACTGATTTTTGACTAGAGTGTCCAAACAATTCAACAGAGAAAGAATAGTCTCTTTGGTCGAGTGCAGTGGCTCATGCCTGTAATCCTAGCACTCTGGGAGGCTGAGGCAGGAGGATTGCTTGAGCTCAGGAGTTCCAGACTAGCCTGAGCAACAGCAAGATCCTGTCTGTACTAAAAATAGAAAAATTAGCTAGGCGTCGTGCTGTGTGCCTGTAGTCCCAGCTACATGGGAGGCTGAGATGGGAGGAGCTACACAGGAGGACTGCTTGAGCCCAGGAGTTTGAGGTTGCAGTGAGCTATGATGATGCCACTGCACTCTACCCAGGGCAGGGTGACAGAGTGAGACTCTTCTTTCAAAAAAGAAAAAAAAAAAAGCGTTTTCAACAAAGCTTCTGGATATGCACCTGCAAGAGAGTGAAGTTAGACTTTAACTTTACTCTGTTTACAAAAATTAACTCAAAATGGATTGTAGACATAATTATAGGAATGAAAACTATAAAACTCATAGGAGAAAACATATGGGTGAATATGCATAGACCTCCACAAGAAAAAATGGGTATAATAGTAAAAAACGTATTTAGCTAAAAGAAACAGCAAAACATACCACAGTGGCTTATCAGATAAAAGGGACTATTTTATTTGGGTAATAAGAAGTCCCGCGGGCATCAGTGGGAGGCTTATACATTGACTCTAAACAGCACTGATGTCCCTGGCTCTGTAAACCTTTTGGCTCATGCATTCTTAGTACGTAGCTTTTACCTTTCTGGTTTTAAATGCCTGCCGCATCTCCTGGCAGTTCAAGCAGGAAGAAAACAGAAATTGGAGAAGAATGCACCAGCAGACTTATTTCTCATACCAACAAGGGAGGGTGGAACATCAAAATTTAGCTTTTATTCTCTCTATAGTGGAATCAAGTAAGGGAGAAACACATTGCAAATGGAGATCAGGTTGGCCAAAATACAGCATCTGCCACACAGACACAGAACAGAAATAGGAAATTCACAAAATGAGACATTAAAAGATATGAACATCATACAAAGATAGTAAACTGCAATAGTTATCAAAGCAATTTATGAAAAAAGTTCTTATCGCTTTGGCCTGTCCATTTTCATTCTAGGATGCAATCCTAAATAATTAATTAAAAACACTGAAAACAATTTACCTTCTAAGAGGCTATTTATTACAGTGTCTTGCTGTTGTTTGTTTTAATTTTATTGAATACAACCTATATGTTTGTTTATGCCAGCTAGCTTCTTTTCTATTGCAAGGAACAGACACATCTTCAGATTGCCTCGGTTGATGGCCTATGTTATAAGAGCATAAGAAAAACAGAGACAGAATAAAGTAATCTCATCAGTTACAAATAGGACACACAGGCCTCCCTGAGCACTAAAGAGCTATTTTGATAAGAAGCAGCTCTATCAATTTCGTTATCTTGTCCTTGCAGAGCGGATCTTGCTGCCCTCTGTGTGAGTCTCTGCCATGCTGATGACTCAACTTCTCTCCGCACCTGTCCCTTCCTCTTCTCTTTCCACTGCCTGCCAGCTCATAGTTTCTAGACCAATGACTGGATCTCCACAACCCTCGCTACCTCACCGGTCTCTGTTCACTCTTGCTGTTCGGTCTCCTGTCATGTTTCTGGTCTTCAGGCTCTCTGATTCGGGGGTGTGTGAAGCCAACATAATACAGATTGAAATTAAATATGGACCACATCGAGCTGCTTACAAAAGGGCTTAATTCCTTAACTATTAATGCTCCTGAAATGAATATTTTAGGCTAAATCTGCTAGAAGGATGTATTAAGGTATTTAATAATTTTATTTCAATTTTTTTCTTAAAGAAGCAAGGCATGCTAAATGTAGAGCACTTGGGAAATACACAAAAAATATGCAAAAGAGTAAAGTCAGCCACAATCTCACAATTCAAAGATAATCCTTATCTATATTTTGGGTTTTCCTTAGAGCCCTTTTACCTGGGATAATTTTCCCTCTTATTCTCCCTAATTTGAGGAAGAAATAAACCCCTGTCATTTAAGTAATTAAAGATTAGAGAATTCATGACCAAACATAAAAATGAACTAATTAAGCAACATATTTTGGTTGATGTGGTGCCTACGAGAACAAATATGAACAAAAACGGGATATCAAATGCTATTAATGTCTTTCCATTTAAAGTAAAACCTCAGTAATTCAGTCCCATCCCTTTGCAATTGTTTCTATAGAAGCTGATCTGAAACTTTTCTCTGCCTTGCACACAAAAACAAAGTTTGCCAGGTGAACTCATACTGTAAACAAAATGAGCGGGGCATGTGTGACCTTTGTAAAGGCTCTTAAGGATTTTTAAACACTTTAATAGCACTCTTAAGTGTTTATATACTCATTAATTACTAGTTTTCAATGAGTCTTATCTGTTCAGAGTTTGTCAAGTAGAGCAATGAATAGTGAGTGAAGAAAATAGGTTTACATTCTGAGACATGCTTCATAATTTAAACCCAAACATGCAAGCTAGTGTTTACTTTTCTTAATGGCCCAAATAGTGTCTATAGTTACTAAGTAAATATTTGTTCAGTGAAAA
>RJWJ010036114.1:0-16260 GCA_004363605.1 Indri indri
CTGTCTTAATGCCAAGCAACATGATGGTTTCAATTATTTATGTGCTGCCTTGTTATTACAAACTCAAATATCAGAAAAATATTTACTTGAAGGATGGCCAGATTAATGTTATTAAGAGTTATTTTAGTTATTCAAAAGCCATGAGAAAGGATTACATTTCCAAGTGTGTTTGTACTCTCTTGTTCTGTTTCTACATCCAAATCCCAGGATATCATCTTCCCTGGGGACACCATTGCATTTGGATGGCCCTGCGCAAATTTCAAACTTTTCTGGACTTTTTCCATCTCCACTATGATTTCTTGCAGTTCTTGGGCAGCTGAAATAGGAGAAAGAATAGGAAAGAACCTTATAAGAAATTGTCATTAGAAATCACTGCAAATGTTTTATGAAAGAGAAATTCTAGAGTTTAATGAACAAATATCATTGATTTAATGTACGTGTTATTTATTCACTTATTCATTGTTCCTCTCTTTCATTTAATACTTATTGAATGTTTATTACATGATGAACATTTGGATTAGAGCCAAAATGCAATAATGAACAAGACACGCATAGCACGCCTGAAAATGTGTATCTTCTAGCGAAGGAGAAGCACAGCAAACAGCTAAACACGTGCATAAAAATCATAATGAAATATTATAATAAATATCAGTACGGAAGTAAATATAGTTCTGTGGTCATGAATTAATGAAAAGGCCTGATTATATAAGGCCAGATAGGGGAGTTTTCTCAGCAGGAACAACTTTTGAAGCGAATCTTGAATAATGAAAACAAGTTGACCATGCTGAGAATGATCAGTGTGAAAAATAAAGATTCAGGCAGGGGAACAGAAAGTTAAAAGGAACTGGAACAAGAGAGGATATGGCCTGGAAAGTTAACAGGAGCTAGTGGAACAAGATTCAAGTAAGTAAGAAAGAGAGTGGCCCAGGCAGTATGATAGGCCTGGGTCAGGCAATTCAGCACCCTCTAGGAAATGGTAAGAAATTTGGATTTTATTTGATGTCCATTAAAAGACATTGAAGGGGTTTAAGCAAGGTTTAAGCAAATCTCTGTGGCTGCTGAATGGTGAATGAACTGAGGTTGGGTTGTGACAAGACAGGAAATGAGAGACCATTAAGAAGCTATCGTCGTTGGCCAGGCAACAACTACAGATAATATTCCATCACCCTCAAAGTTTCTTTGTGTTTCTTTGCAGATTAAAATCCCCACAAGAAAATATTACATGTATATTGATATAAAGTCATATGCATTTTTTAATTAGGATGAAAATTTAATACTTTAACTTTACATAGATATTTATCATTTATGATGCGTTTCCTTCCTTCCTTAATACATACATTTTTCTCTGGTATCAAATTTTCCTTCAGCCTCAAAACTTCCTTCAGCATCTCTTGTGGTGCATGTGCAAATGAAAATAAATTCTCTTAGTTTTCTATTATCTGAAAATGTGTCTATTTCACCTTCATTCTTGAATGACATTTTTGCTGGATATAGAATTCTGGGTTGTCAATTATATTTTCTTTCAGTATTTTAAGGTGTTTTTCCACTGTTTTTTGGCCTCTACAATTTATAAATATTACTAAAGATTTTCCATGAACTTGAATTTTATCCCCTTCTATGTGATGTATTATTTTTATTTGGCCTGCTTGCTTTTATGATTTTCTCTTTATCTCTGGGTTTTAGCTGTCTGATGATGATGTGCTCAGGTGTGACTTTCTTCATATTTATTCTGACAGGTCTTGCCAACCTTCCTGAATCTGTAAAATTTTGAGTTTCGTGAAACTTGAGAGGTTAAGTCATTATTTCTTCACATTTTTTCTACCTCTTCTCTCTGTCTTCTCCTTCTGAGATTCTGAGTATAATGTTAGAATTTTTCATATGTTCCCACAAGATTCTTGGGGCACTATTTATTCTTTCTCAATCCTTTTTCTTTCGTTTTTAATTGATATATAATAATTGTACATATTTTTGGGGGTTTTTTTTTTCCCTCTCTTTTCAAGATTGGGTAATTTCTATTAATCCATACTCAAGTTTATTAACTCCTTTTTATATCACCTCCATTCTGCTGCTAAGCTACTGGTCATTTAAAAAATAGATTTTTTTTTTTAGTTATAAAATATCTACTTGGTTCTCTTTCATATTTTGTATTTCTTGGATGTGATTTTTCTCTTTTCTTTTATTACTAGCACTTAAAAGAAAGAGACACTTAAGCATAGTTATAAAAACTGCTTTAATACCCTTATCTGATGACTTCAACATCTGACTCATCTCAGAATTGGCCTTCGTTGATTATTATTTCCCTTGTGAATGTGTTGTTTCTTTGGTTCTTTTTACTATGTCCTGTTCATTATAAATATTGTATTTTTGAGACTCTAGAATCCATTGTATTTCTTTGAAGAGTTTTGATTTTTTGTACTTCCACAGGCAATTAAGTTGATTGAAGTTAAATTGCAATATGTGGCAGCTCAAAATTCCATTCAGCTCTCTGGACTTTAACTGAGGTGTTTGGAGTCTTAGTCAAACATTCACGGTTCAGGGATCACTTGGGGAGAGTTTCAACACAGAATTTGGTGTTCCCCTTCTCTTGCTCTCTCCTTTCTTGAATTCCCTTTTCTCTTTTCACTTGCCATGATTTCTCTGGGCTCCATTCTCTAGTTCCTCAGACAGACTGTGGGCTTTCTATCATAGATTTAGCTGCCCAGTGCCAGGTTACCAGTAGTGTATCCCTCAGGTCTAAGAAGCAAAAAAATGAAAAACCCATATGGGTTTCTTCCTTCAATTTTTAACTCTTTTTCTAATTCTGCTTGCTTTCATTTACTCTCCGAAACTCTCAAATAGATTTTTTTTTTTAACTTTGTTCAGCATTTATAGTTGTTATCCATGGGAATATTGTTCCAATAGGGTCTTACTCTGCTACATTAGAAGCCTCTAAAGATCTTTAGTTCTCAGTGTTTCTGGTGGGCTTAATAGTAAAGCAAGACATGTGTGTGTGTGTGTGTGTGTGTGTGTGTGTGTGTATGCCTGTGTGTATGTGTGTGCTTGTGGGTGTATGTCAATGAAAGAAGTTTATCAAACAGAAGTAATTCAACATGCTTTGAAATGCTAACTGAGGGGGACACTGCTCTGTTAATCAAGGTTAACTGAGTGTGATTATATAGCTGTAGAGAGAAGCAACGATAGACTACCAGAAACACAAATAATAATTACATTTGCTAGAAGTCATAAAACTGCAGCAGTGGGGAAAAGAATTACTTACTCAAAGAATGATGGGTATGTAGAAAATTCATTTTTTGAGTAAAACTTTCCAGAAGCCAAGTCTGCAATAGACATATTTCGAAATATTGATGTAACAGCATGTCACCATTTTTTTAAACAAAATTATCTTAATTCTTTCCCAAGTTAAATTTGAGAAGGTAAAATTCAGCTACATTGTTATTTATTTTGTTTTAACACAATGGATAACTAAATGTTTTTCAAATATTATTGATATGGCTGCTTTTAAATTATCTGTTTTCGTGCTTGAACACTTGTTAGAATCTCCTTTGTGTGATTCATTTTTTTCTGTCTTTCTCATCAATGCTGGTGTTCCTCAGGTTTGATCTCTCCTCTATTTACCTGACCATGGTTATATTGGCACAAGTTTAAATTAGCAGCGATTCCCAAATCTGTACCCAGGGAGTTCCAAACCCACAAAGCCTTTCTATCATGATGTTCCACCAGCAGCTCACATTCTCTATGTTCCAAACTTTGCATCTGTTCCTTTCCTCGTACCTCATTTTCCTCCCATGTTTCCTCCACATTTCCAATTACAGAACTAGCCTTCTCCTAGGTGACCATGCTAAGTGACACTGTCATCTTGCCCTTTCTTCTCTGTCAACCCTTACTGGTGACTGGGTATGGATGGAGATAAGGAGGAAACAGTCTTATTCCTTAATATACCTCAAATGTGCCAGTTATGGAATAAATTGTACCCTACCCCTCAAATTTATATGTTAAATCCCTAACCCTTGCGTGACTTTATTTGGAAATAGAGTCTTTAAGGAGGTAATTAAGGTTAAATGAGATCATAAGAAAGGGGCCCTAATCCATAGGACTAGTATCCTTACAAGAGGAAGAGACACTGGAAACTCACCCACAAAGAGAAAAGGCCATATACAGGCAGAGTGGAAAGGCAGCCATCTGCAAGCCAAGGACAGGGGGCCAAGGAGAAAATAAACCTGCCGACACTTTGATCTTGGACTTCTTAGCCTTCAGAATAGTGAGTTGTTGACCCCACACAATCTGTGGTATTTTGTTAGGGTAGCCATAGCAGACTGTCTAATTTAGTATCTGAAAATTAGCAGACCTCACTGCATCATAACGATGGTTAAGAAATAGGTTTAGATAGAACAAAGGAAAGAGAAGGAAATAAAGAATAACCATGTAACTTGTGAATATCCTCTCTCATGGGTATTCAATTTAATGGAGAATTATTGAGCACATTATCATTTTTCTTGGGAATTAGGCTAGATTTGGAAGGTAGAAATAGACCAGGGAAAAAACATCCTGTCTCTACCCATGGAAAAAAACTCATGTCTAGTGGGCTAAAGAATAAATTACAAGATAGCGGAGGAAATGCAATAACAGAAACATGTATAAGGAACAGGGGTAGTACATACAAGGAAATGACCAGTTCTGTTGGGGTTTTCTAGGGAAGGCTCCTTGTAGGAAATGATATTTGGTTTAATTTTAAAAATGACTAAAGAATACCCCAGGCATGGGGACGAGGGCCACTCCAGGAATAGCAAAGTCTCGGAGACATCAAAGGACGTTTGGGAAACCTTAGCCTATTTGTGATGCACCACAATTTATTATGTGATGTGTGTTTGTGTATGTGTGTTTCTGTGTGTGTGTGTGTGTGTGTGTGTGTGTGTGTGCATGCGGAGAGTATATTTTGTTTTACAAAAAACACAGGGGGAGGAATGCTTTGTTCTTTCATGGTGACATTTCAATGAAATATTCTGTGACAGAAGTGAATCCATTTAGTACTACTCAGATAATTTCATGGTGATTACTAACATGAAAGACTGACCATGCTGTTTGTTCACTTTTCTCTCCCATCTTTATTTGAAGAAAAACGTTTTTAAAAACTTTTTATTGCAAAATACATTTTTTGATGAAATACTGGGAGTGTTCTCTCTCCTATTTGGAAATAAGTTGTAGAAACAGATCTATTTCATTCTACTGGAATGTCTTATTCTGAAAATTATATTTTCTTGGCAAAGCATTGTTAAAAGAGAGCAGAGAAAAATGTTCAAATCTTAAACATTTTGCTTTCATACTTTAAAAAACCATTTGTACAAGTATAATTACCTAGGTTCGAACACTATATCCAAAAATCCTCATAAAATGAAAGGCCAGTGACATACACAAATAGTAATTGCTAGAAGCACACCGAGATACTACTTATATGGATATTATAAATAGAGATTAATAAAATTATTTTTTGGTAAATACGGAAGAGTAAACTTTGAGAGAATGAGAGTGTGTTTGAGAGTATGAGAGCTCTGGGTACATCTTATAAAACATTTTTTGCCTAACTCTCACGTGGCAGTAAGTCTACCTTGTACAATGGGTTTTAGTTAAAAAACAAAACTAAACTAACTTCACTATATTTATGTTTCTGTTCTTGATTCATTTTTTTAAAGATAATTTTATTTATTTTAAACAAATTATGAATTTGTTATTAAATATCTTAATGAATAAGCAGAAACACTTATTACAAATACTTTTCATTAGGATTACAGCAACCAGATTCAAAAGGCATTACATACCACTTCTAGAGGGACTCATATAATTATGTGTGTGTATGTATGTTATACATATGATACATGTGTATACTCTTCTTCAGTCCTCAGTGGTTCTGGGTTTGCATGCTCCAGGGTACGGAACCAATAAGCCTATTGACACTGGGTGATCATGTGAGCTGATTTTCCTCTGCCACCTTCCATCTTTCAAAATGGTTTCATGATTTCATGAACTGGGTGACCATGTAGGTATCTCCCCTATTCCTCTCTTCTCACAGCATATCCTTCCCACATAGACATTCCCAGTCACTGGAAAAGGGAAGCTATCCCACGCAGCCAACAAGCTCTTACAGGATCTATGCCAGGCTTCCCTTTATGCTCCACAGTGGGGAGCAACACAGAGTCCCTGGTACACAGTGGGCATCCTTACCTTTCTGGTCTTTAGTTCAGGGTTTTCCTTGAGCCTGGCATGTCTGCTCAATTTACCCACAGGCTGATGCATGCTTTCTTATGCCTTAGTACCCTGCTCAGGCATTTACCACCAAGAAGTTATTTCTGGATCTCTTTTTTTTCTTCTCTCTAGTATGTATTAGATAACTCCCTGCTGATAAACCATGAATCTCTCTCTTAATACACTTCCCTTATTGCACTAAAATTATATGTCCTTCCGCCTTCACCCTGTCCTATTCTTCCTTATAATTCTAGAATGTAGCACATTGCTTCATAAATTACGGTTGAAAATATGAGTGATTATTATTCACAAAAACTGGAAATAACACTTTTGGGCCATGACACACCAAAGATACAGAAAAAGCCTTTACCTAAACCTCTACCAGGCCCAAACTAAATAATAGAGTACATGGTTTTTAACCCACCTTTTCTCTTTCCCATTGCTCTTTTTTTTGGATTGCTTGGTAAAGGAGGTTTTTCTTTTCTTCCATAAGCTCACTATTTCTCTTTGTCAGAGCCTATAATATTATTGGAAGAAGGCGCAGGAGGGAGAAGGGCAGAAAAATGAATTTTTCATTATTGAAACATTGCTATTATCATTATATATACTTGTCCTTAAAACAGAAAAAGATACTTTAAATTGTGATCTCAAAAATTTAAAGTGAATTTCTATGAAATATTAAAAACCAGGTCTACATGTTAGAGTATATACTGAAGAAATTCTAATTGATCAAATTAGTCAAATTGGTCAAATCGGTAAGTCAAATTAGTAGGTGGCCAAAATAAGCCATTTGATTACACCTTAACCTGAAGGCAAGTTTCAGGGTTTAACTCAAGCTTTGTTATGTGGATCTATAAACTGAACATGTTTACTTAAATATTTCTCACTCACAGTCTCTGTGGTAGGCAGAATAATGACACCTAAACAAGTCCTCCGATTGGATGTCCTAATCCTCAGAACCTGTGAATGTGTTAGGTTACAGGTCAAAGAGGCCCTAAAGTTGCAGATAGAATTAAAATTACTAATGAGCTGACCTTAAATTAGAGAGATTGAACTGGATTCTGTGGGTGGAGCTGATGTAATCATAAGGAACATTAAAAGTGGAAGAGGGAGGCAGAGGAGGAGTCACAGAAGGAGATGAGACAAAGGAAGCAGGATCAGAGACATGCTTTGTTGCTCGCTTCAAACACAAAGGGAGGGAGCCACAAACCAGTGAAAATGGGCAGTTTTAGAGGCTGGAAAAAGCAAGGCAATGGATTCTCCCTGAGAACCTCCAGAGAAGAATTCCACACTGCTGACATCTGGATTTTTGCCTGGTGAGACCTGCTTTGGACTTGTGACCTGCAGAACTGTAAGGTAATAAACCTCTGTTGTTTTAAGCCACTAAATTTGTACTATTTTGTTACAGCTGCAATAGAAAACAACTACAGTTTCACTCTTCCAAACTAAAGCTAGAAAAGCACCTCAAGAGAGAAATAGCTTTGGTGTTTCATCAAGTTAATCTTGTAATTGTACAGGAAGTATTTTTAAATTGAAATTACAATTCAGGAGGACCACTTCTACTGCTGATTGAGGTGAGATGATGGAGAACTTGCCAAGTTGAATTCTCCCAGACCTAACCTTCTAATTCCCGCCTCGCGTTTCTCTTGGGTAGGTCCTACATCTTACAACCTGGGGCTGGCTCGGAACACGGAGAAGTGTTGAAGTAAATTGTGGCTTTGTAAGCTCTTTGTCTCTTCTTCCAGCAGCCCAAATATCCATGATGACACTTGAAAAGATATAGCATTCCATAAATTATCTACAACTCCCTGTTTCAGATTCTTTTTAAAAATGTAAAGGCATGATTTATATTCTGCAAACAAGAAAAAAGTTGGAATAACTGCATGGCACTCATATTAAACATTACCATTAGCACCGAATGAGAATCACAAAGGCTGAGAGACAACTAGCATTTACCCATCGCCCACGTTACCTTACTTTAAAGAAGTTTGCTGCAAATAGTTTTGAGTCATTTCCTTTCCACCGCTGAGAATGAAAATAGCAGGAGGAAAGGGAGAAGAAAGATGTGGATAACATAGAAGTAATGAAGTTTAATATTAAAAGGGAGATTTCAATTGCCAGTACGGTTTATAATCATTTCCGTGGGTCTATTTGGTATTTTATGTAGAGTTATCTTTCTAGACAGCAATTTACATTTCAGCATTACCTTCACTGTACCTTGCCAGTGTCTGTTCTTCTGCACTACCTGGTCATGATAGGCCTCAAATATTTTTCTGAGTTCCTTTATTTTCCTGTCATGATCATTCTACAGGGAGAGAAGAAATGTTTAGAGCATCCTTACGACCACATTAGCTAATCATAAATCTCTGCTCCTTACCACTTGAGCACACTCCATAGGATGAAACCTCAACAAACCCCTTATAGTAAGTAGAGAAACTATCAAAGACACCCATTGCTCAGTGTGCTGTAACTATGAACAAGAACAGCTGGTAACTCCGGGGCTCACGAGCGGGGTGGGGGGTAATTCATTTTCCAGCCCAATGGTAATAAACAACCACCTTAAATGAAATGGTAACACAAAAGTGTTCTGTGGGAAGTTCTTGATTTAATGAATAAAAGCTCACAAATCAGTCTCAGAAAGGTTACCTTATGGCTTCAAAAATCTAATTTGAGTAGCTTAAAAACAGACCTTTAACAGAAGGTAACCTTAAACACAATACCGGGATCTGTACAGGGTCTGTACAAAGGGTTTTTTGTTTTGATTATCTTTCCTGATCTTTCAAAGCTTATGGGAATTTCGCCAATAGGAATTTATTTAGTATTTATCCATAATTCCCTGTAAATGAGGAGGATGATAAATTTAGTAATAAAGATGGTTCATATTTTGGGTGATTGGAAAAGGATCAAGGTCTTTAAAAATGGCACTAACTTCTTTCACAGAGATGTATCTCTGACTTCCAAGCACCACTAACTTTTTTTCATGGCACAATATCTGATTTTCATATTTCTACCTATTAGCATTTTTGGACTCATTTAAAAACATCGGTAAGAAACTAGAAATAGAGGCACAAATTTACTAAGAAATAGGCCAACTAATCCTATTCTAAGTAATATCAAGAAAATCAAAACTCACATTTCCAAACTTCAATGAGATAATTATTAAAACTCACTATTATTTATTTGGCACATTTTGTACATTAAAAACTTCAGAGATCGAATATGAATTAATGTGAATATTACCTTCCCCCACTAGAATGTAATCTTTATGAAGGAGGGATTTTGTTTGGTTGGTTCATTGCTGTATTTCTAGCATTTAGAATACTGCCTGGACCTAAGTAGGATCTAATAAATATAGTTTAATAGCTCAAGGGATTAAAAAAGTCTGACAAAACCAAAAACTATAAAAACTTCAATTGCACTTAAACTTACTATACAAATTAATTTATTCCTGCAAATCTCACACCCTGACAAAATTAAAATATCATCTTGGAGCCTTGAATGCAGATTTATGTGACTATTTCGTGCCTACCCAGATTGTACTACTGCTTACAGAAGGAGAGGGTACATTTCAAATGTGTCACCTTGCCTTCCGTATCCTCAGCATTTGTCAAGCCTATGCATGCGGGACAGAAGTGAAAATGTGCATAAATAGGATTTTGTGTGTGCAGAAACTCACACACATGCGAGCGCGTGTGTGTGCGTATCTAGGTATCTTCTCACCTATAGGTCCACTAGATAAGCTCTAAACGACTGAGAGCATGGTCAGACAGGAATAGTTTCATCTATACTCTTCGCCAGTAGGGGGAGCTGTCCCCTGACACTACAGCATGATTCTAGATGCAAACTCATTTTATGTGAGGACTCATACCTCAATGATAACTTTTACCTAAATAAGAATTATAAATTTTGATTGTTAAATATGTCAATAGGTCAATCAGACAAACTAAAACCTAATAAAGTGTTGCATAAGACCATTTTGATGCATATTATAATTTTTAGCAGAAATTGGTTATAATGCAAGGTAATAAATTAGTTCAGCAGTAAATTTTAACATTTATATATTACAGCATTGCTACAGTAGAAAATGTTTATCATCATTCACCTTCTCTTTTTGTCTCATAAACTCCATTTGTTTGGTTATTTGTTTGTGTTTATGGTGCATTTGGTGCATGTCCTTTGTCATCTGCAAAAAAATTTAAAAAAAATGGAAGAAAATAGAAAAATAAAGTAGAAGAAGAAAAGCCCAGGTGACTATATGAACCAACTTTTTAAAATGTAACACAGTGTCTTCAGGATTCACCTCAAAATTTTTATCATCTACTATATACAGGGCCTATATTAAACATTTATTAGATATTATCTTATTTAATTCTCAAAAATCATCTTCACAATTGGTCTCATTAATATAATTTCGTAGGTGAAAAAATCACTACTTAGAGAAAATAGGAGAATTTTTGAGGATCATGCTATTATTAAGTGGTTAATTTGTTATTGGAAACTTGTTCTTTTGACTCTAATTCTCGTGTGATCATCTCTTCTCCTGAGTTACTCCTCTGATAAGCTGCTCACTCCATCTCTAGTACATGCCAAGTATATGAAATCATTTCTCTTCTTCATTTCCATAGCAACATTTGCTCAATTTCATAGCAATCATCATGTGCTAAAGGCACTGATGTCTTTCAAATAATTTATCATTGTATTTGGAAGTCTAAGGAGAATTCACTGTTCTTCTCTGATCTGGCCTGCCCTTCCCTACAGTAGAATGTTCTGAAAACCTGAGATGTCCAGTCATCTTGTTACCTCTCTGAAATATTAGGAAACCCACAGAGACTAAGAGGTTGGTTAATTAAGAAGTTGACTAGGGAACAATAAACAGAATCTGTCCAGGTATCACCACAGTGGCTTTGTTAATGATATTGATTCTGCATTTACTGTAGTGACTAATGCAATTAAAGTGCTTCATGTTTGCATTTCAGGTTATAAGGAAAGAGGTCTTAACACATTGACTACCACACTAGAAAAAAAAATTATCCTTGGTACCATGGTGTTTTATTATAAAAATGGAAAAAAAATTTTGAAAACAAAACAATCCTTTCTAATTTAATGAAAAAAATGTTATTTTTTATTGTTTTCTTTGTGTGAGATATATGCAGCTTGAAAAACATTTCTAGCAGCTCCTAAGGTGAAAAGACAAGTGAGTTACATATGCTTCTTGAGGCCCTGAGCTCAAAATTAGTGTGGGTTAAATACAACTCACATGGCTGTTAATGTGTTAAATTCAAACCTGTCATTAATCAAGATTACCATTTGTATGTGTTATTGAAAAGCTAACTTGGTTCTTATTTGTCAATATTCTGTTATTAAAATAGAAGGTGAGTTACTAAATAATTTCACTTAATTTTCAGAAATTGTACAGAAAACACATTTTAATAAGAAATATATGAAACAAGCACAAGCCTAGTTTAAATGGGGTCATTCTTCATAAGTACTTTGCATGTACATTTATGTAATTGACAAATACTCATTATTTTATAACAAACTTGTTTTAAAAGATCCTGTTATATATACTGACAACTCTTGCATTTTAATTTTGTTCGTAATAGTTGGATTCTCAGTCTAAGTTTAACATGTAATCTCCAAATTAATACCGTTTTGATTCTGTTCAACAACTCTTGCATAACCTGACCCATATCATGTCAAGCTATCCTTGAGCATAATTAAATATTATATTGATTTTTTGTTTGTTTGTTTAAATACACAAAAATACCTGATCTCTAACCCCTCCATGACTGGATTGTTAGATTCTCCTTGGACTGATAGTATAATACAGAACAGGCAGGAATGTGAGACTAAGAGTTAGGATGAGAGTTTAATCTAACAAGTTCTGTCTACAATGCTTTGAGTTCCCAGGTGACGTTTGCATTTGGTAAATCCCAGAGAGGCAGTGTAGCACATTGTTTAAGTGCTCAGAACTCAGAGCCAGATGGCTTGGGTTCACATCCTATTTCCAATACATACTAATGTGGGACCTTGGGCAGGTTGTTTAATGCCTCTGTTTGCTCACCTATGAAATGAGAATAAACACAGCACCTATTTCATAGGGGTGATACATGTAAATAAATTAATATGAATGAGTCACCTAGAACTTGGCCTGATACCAAATGAGAGCTATGTTTGTACCTGCTTTTATTATCTAAATGGACTCATTTAGATCCTTGTAAAATTCTGAGCAGGTCAGCTATTCATTCAACGTTTGCTGCCTGAACCTCTATTACATACCAGGTGCTGTACTAGATTGAAGGACTATATCCATGAAAAAAACAAAGATTCCTGGCTTGAGTGCTTCCTCATACCGGTGTGCTCTAATTGTAAAATTCCAAATTATGAAAAACGAATTTTTCTGTTTTAAGGTTTTTGCTTTTAAATCTTAATTACTAATGTATCTAGTTGCATAAACTGGTTTATTTACACCTCTAAACACAATTCTCTTTGCCTCACTTCATGCTGTTTTTTATATCTAGTACAGTGCCTATCATATGCTAAATGCCATATAGTTAATACCATATTTTCTATGTTATAAAAAATTGTCTCATGATCTACCTTAAATATTTACATCAATTACATGCTGCATCCCAATTTCAAGAAAGTTAAAGTGAAAGAGAAAAGACACTTCAGCACTGAGAAAATATAGCATTACTATTTTTATTATGAAAGATTATGTCATCACTTTGGCTTAAATATGATCTCTCACAATGCAGCACAAGGCAAAGAATTTGCTGTTATCTACAATTAGTCCTTCACACAATAATTTAGATGTGAGATTTATTTTAACCAAGAAACCAAGACTCATAATATATAACGAATGAACACATTTAAATTAAATTGGCAAAATGTGTGTGTGTGTGTGTGTGTGTGTGTGTGTGTGTGTGTGTATTTCAATCAAATGGAATTCTTAAATATCTTATTCAAAGTGTCTATTTTTTTCAAGTGACCCAAAATGTCTGTAATTATGGGCTGGCTTCCAAGTTGGTAAGTTGGAAAAAATTGAGGGATATTTAATTAGATCAACTGACTTCTCAGGCAGGTTCTTATTGTTATTGGTTTTCCTCACAAACCAAGTATTATGCATACTCATTCTAAAAAATCCTGCAAGGTAACATAGTGGTGTTCTTAAATTTTGGAATTACAAATGCCTTTGGACATCACTGTTCCAATATTCCATGATTGACTTCCTAAGCATATGAAATGACAGGATAATCCCATTGGACTTGTGAGACTATTACTACTTTTCATAAGTAAGACACCCCACATCAACCACCAAAACATATATTTATTACTATATTTGTGGCCAACACCACGTTTTTTGGCAACACTGCCTAGCAATGGGGCAGGAGAGAGCCTGCTGACTTGGTTTACAGACGTCTTGGAGAAAAATGTATTATTTTACCATTAGATCTAGGACTTTACTCTGCAGTTGTGATTAAATTGTTAATATCTCAACATAAGTACCTCAATGATAAAGTTTTTATTGAGATGGAAAAGTAAGGTATCATTAAAGAATATGAACAAGTAGTCATAATGAAAAATACTACAACCCCAGTCATCATTCAGTGATTTTCAGGTGTCTTGTTTCCTATCAATTCTAAAATTTAAAAAATTGTAGACAGGTAACACTAATTTAGAAAAATACTAAAAATCTTTGGAGGAATGAATATTTCTTTTAATTTGAGAGGGGACATTTACCAGGTTAAAAAAAAAGATGTCCTGGTGTCATCTTTTATCCAAGTGTCACTGAACTGATATTTTAGGGATACTTAGGGTACCATAAGTCTGTGCTGCATGCCTCAAAGGAACACTGCAATTATAATGTATCTTTGTTATTGAGCTTGTTTTTTCATATTCGCCAAGTGTTTGTAAGAGCATATTGTTTATATTATTTGCGTGGGTTTCTAGGATGAATTTTATAACATTGTTTAGATAGATGTCACTTAATTCAATAGGTAAATGTTAAATAAGTGCCTATATTCCTAAAAAATATATATATATATTTCTGTGCATTTATTTCTACACAAATCAGAAAAAATTAAAACAAAATATATTTGCTGGTATTTTATTCTATGGAGAATGTGTTTACATTTACCTTGGTGATGTACGATATAGTTAAAGCATATGGAACATACGGCTGCTTTGTTGGGAAGATTTTCAGCTCAATCGGCCTCTCGGTGTCTTCGTTAGTTACTCCCAAATTGTTTTCACTGGCCACTATTTGCACACAGATTAAAATAAACATGACAATAGTATTATATATATATTTCCTGAATTTTTGAGAATCATGCTTGAAGAGAAATATATGTAACATATACATATATATATAAAATAAACATTTTCATGCCTATATATTTTTAAGCATTCACAAATCACACTAAAACTTCCATTTTAGCTTTTTTTCTTCTTTAGGATTTCTATCAGCTATTGTTTCAAATAGATAATATCTACATTTGATAAATGACCTGTTCAGGAAAGAGATTGCTCTACAGTAGTTCCCTCTTACCAGCAATTTTGCTTTTCATGGTTTCAGTTACCCACGATCAACTGCAGTCTGAAAATATGAAGTGGACAATTCGAGAAACAAACAATTAATAAGTTTTAAATTGTGCACCATTCTGAATAGCATGAGGAAATCTTGCTCCATCTGTCGGGTTGCAATCTGAAATGTTGGTTCTTGGTGCACTTGTGGCTGAAGAATGACCAGACATGCCAAAGTAAGGCAACCATGAAAATGAGGATTATTGAGGAGAGAAAGAAAGGATTATAGAGCAAGAGCAAGATATAGGTTTACAGAGCATGATACATACATCACAGATGACGACTGGACCCATTGTCGTAGCACAAAAGAGAAAGAAAAAGTGCTTGGTTATGGTCTGGGTCTTGTTTTATAGTGTCTGGATTGGGACCACCCTGATGGCTCAGAGGTCACCATGGAACCACTTTGATTAGGCAGTTGGGAGTTATATGACCTGAGTCTTACTGCACATGTGGAACTCCCATGAACCTCTCTGAAAGCCCATTAGGGGGTGGGGGGGTGAACCACAAGGCCACCCACTTTCATCCCTAGGAGACCTGGAATCCCTCACTATCTACCTAACACATCCTTTTCTGTCCTGCCCATCCCTTTGTCCAGCGTATCCACGCTGCACACACTAGCTGCCCATGAGTCACTTAGCAGCTTTCTCGGTTATCAGGTGGGCTGTGGAGGTATGGCAGTGTTCATATCAAGTTACCCTTATTTTACTTAATGACCCCCAAAGAGCAAGAGTAGTGATGCTGGCAATTCAGACATGCCAAAAAGAAGACATAACGTACTTCCTTTAATTCACAAGGGGAAATTTCTCCACCTAATAAGGAAAGAAAAAAAAAATAATATGCTGAGGTTGCTACATCTACAATAAGAATGAATCTTCATTTATGAAATTGTGAAGACGGAAAAAGAAATTCATGCTAGTTTTGCAGTTGCATCTCAAACTACAAAATTTATAGCTACAGTGCATGATAAGTGCTTAGTTAAGATGGAAAAGGCATTACAGTGGGTGGAAGACATGAACAGAAATATATTCTGATTGATGGCTATCAGGTTAGGTACTATCTGCAGTTTCAGGCATCCACAGGTGTCATGGAACATACTCCCTGTGGATAAGGAGGAACTACTATATTTTCCTTTCATATAATCTTTCTTGTCAGATTTCGTAAGGTGATACTGGCCTCATGAAATGAGTTGCAATGTGTTTCCTCATTTTTTAATCCATAGAAGAGTTTTGGAAATTATTGCCCATTATCTCTTCACATACTGCTTCTTGCTTATATTGCTTCTTATTTTTATTTTATTTACCTTTTATAGATTGAGCTTTTTTCCATATGTCATCCAACCATAAGCATACTTATTAGTGTATTCTTCACAAATTTTAATGTCTTCTAAATTTTTACTATCATAAATAATGCTTCAATAAACAGATATATTTTTGTATC
>RJWJ010036115.1:0-16266 GCA_004363605.1 Indri indri
TGTTTTCATACTGGGTTATAGAATACTGTAACTACGTTATGGATTTTTTCTGTAAAAAGAAATATTGGTAATTGCTGCCTTGTAGTTCAGAATATGGTTTAAAGTATTTGAGGCTTAAGCATGACTCAGAACCCATAACTTTAAAGGAAAAGATTGACAGTTATGACCACCTAAAAATTTAAAACCTATATATAACAAAAGGCTCAGGAGTTCAAGACCAACCTGAGCAAGAGTGAGACACCCTTCTCTACAAAAAATAGAAAAATTAGCCGGGCATGGTGGCTTGTGCCTATAGTCTGAGCTACTTGGGAGGCTGAAGCAGGAGGACTGCTTGAGCCCAAGAGTTTTTGAGGTTGTAGTGAGCTATGATGATGCCACTACACAGGGAACAGAGCAAGATCTTGTCTCCAAAAAAAAAATAGTAAGCTGGAAAAACTGTTTACCACGTATGGGCAGAGGATTCATATTCTTGGATATAGAGCACTCTTGTAAATTAGTAAGAGGAACACAGGATAGAAAGATATGAATGGACAGTTAATGGAAAAAATAATATAAATGGCCACTAAATATTTGAAGAGATAATTAGTCTCATTAATAATTTAATCAGATTGGTGAATAATGTCCATTGCTGTCCAGGCTTTTCTGGAGGGCAGACTGTCGATATGGATCAAAATGAAAAACATGTATTCCCTTTGATACAGCAATTCTACTTCCAGGAAATTAATCTGAAGGAAGTAATGGGGAAAGACTAATATGCATATACAAAGATGTTTATTATAGCATTATTTATATAGAAAGACATCATACAACCTGAATATCCATTACTTGTGTTCAAGAAATGATGCATCCATGCAGTGAAATGCACTGCAGCCATTTAAAAGGATGAGGTAAATATGCATTGAACTAGAAAAAAAATTCACTGTAATTAAGTGCATCTCACCAAACATACGAGTTTTATAATACTTGTTTATTTGGAATGCATCATCTAGTAGACATTAAATGCTGCTAAAGATTCTGTAGGTTAGAAATATATGTGCAATATGTTAGGAGTATGGGAACAAAGCAGTGTATAGAATATAGAAAATTTAATTTTAAAAACATTTTGGGTATTTTTTTTTTTTAAAGGAAGCTAGGGGCTGGGCGTCGTGGCTCATTCCTGTAACCCTAACACTCTGGGAGGCCAAGGAGGGAAGATAGCTTGAGGTCTAGAGTTCGAGACCAGCCTGAACAAGAGTGAGACCCTGTCTCTACTAAAAATAGAAAAATTAGCCAGGTGTAATGTGTGCCGGTAGTCCCACCTACTTGAGAGGCTGAGGGAGGAGGATCACTTGAGCCCAGGAGTTGGAGCTTGCAGTGAGCTATGACGATGCCACTGCACTCAAGCTGGGGTGACAGAGCAAGACTGTCTCAAAAAAAAAAGGAAGCTAGGGATAATGTATACAATCCTATTAGCAATGGCCCTCTTTGGGAGAAGCAGTTCCACAGGAGAGGGAAGCCCACCTAGGTGAAGATTGCCTTGCAGGAGGTTTACTAGGGAGTGTTGTTGGGACCAACGCCTGTGGAAGGGAGAGAGGGAAGCAGCAGCAGGCATGGGGAAGAAGTCCAGCTGCTGTACAGTCTTAATGGACTGCCTTAGCCATCCTGAGGGAGTTTTGAAGATGGAGTACCCTTTCAGAGCTGACCAGAGTTGCAAGAGAGAGCCAGGCCTTTATCAGCCATTGATCAGTCCTTGGGTGGGGATTAAGAAGGCAGCGTGATCTTGGCGAGGCAATACCCAAAAGGGCTTCAAACTCAGGGCTGTTTTCAGGCTTTGCTACCAGCAGCTGGGGTAACAAGTTATTTATTCCTGTAGGGGAATCTGGGCAGCACATCAGAGTCCACCACACAGGGGAACTTCGTTTTTTGTGTGTTTTAAATTTTTAAGATAATATGTATAAGAGAAGACGTTTTCTTTTTGAAATACAGAATGTTTATTAAAAGAAAGACTTTGTGCTTACCTACAGAATTTTTAGCAGCACTCTGAATGTGTACTAGATGATATATTCATTAACAAATTATTGGAAGCTTATAGCTTCAGTCCCTAAATGTTGGCTTATATTTTAATTCTAATTGAAATTTGGTTCCCAGTATCATTATGCTTTTACTCTATTGACTTATTAATATTTTGGGCTAATTTTCATGATTCTTTTAAGATTTTGAGCAGAAAATTATTTTAAAAGATAACAGGTATTTAATGAATATTTAGTAATTTAGAAGACAATGTTTTCTGGTCTTAGAGTAAGTATATACATGGAAGTAAATGTTGGACATATTAATAAATTGTTCCAGAATTGAGCTACCCTTCCTTGATGCATCATAAAATACTTTTCTCCCTGTAGGCACAACTCCAGATGTTCCGAGCTCAGTGGATGTTTGAACTTGGCCCAGGTGTAGGCTCTAGCAAGTTAGAAAATCGACCTTGCAGAGCAGCTAGAGGATCTCTCCTGAAAGCAGCAACAGATACCAAAGGAAAACAAGAACAGGCAAAAGAAGAAAAGTTAAGTATTATTGACATTGTAACAAATTACTTTTTTTGGAGGCACATAGAAATTTGTACTAACATAAGTAATCATAATCCAACTCTGGGGATATAGCACATAATTTGTAAAATTTTTCCACATGAGGAAAAATTTTGACCAGTATACTAGTTTACACATCTGTCAATATTTCTAGGTACTTTGGATTATACCACCACTCCTCCATTGGCTTCTTTCCCTGTAGGTACACTGTCTTCATGGAACTGTCTGTTGCTAATGTGTAGACCTCTGAGATTCATTTGGTCTGTAATAGATTGATGCCTCTTAATTTATTACTAGAAGCCAAAAAAGGAAAAAAATTATCTACATGTTAATGCCTTTCCAAAGGTCTTACCTTAATGCAGTATTTTGTTATGTTTTGAGTTGATCAATTTACAATAACGCATTTTTTTCCTTTTTGTCAGCTTTATTAGGGAAGCCACCACCATAATCATAATACAGAATAATTCCATTACTCTAAAAAGGTTCTTAGTGCCCATTTTGCATCAATCCTGGAAACAGTGTGTTCCTTTCACTACAGTTTTGCCTTTTCTTTTTCTTTCTTTCTTTTTTTTTTAATTTAAAAATATTAAGGGAGTACAAATGTTTTTGTTACATGGATAGCTTTTGTAATGCTTGAGTCAGGGCTATAAGTGTGCCCATCACCCGAATAGTGTTCATTGTACCCGTTAAGTAGGTTTTTGCCCCTCCCTTAATAATTTCTTTATTCTGGAAAATTTCAAAAGTGCTCACATTGAAAATATTTTGAACACTGTTTATTTATTCACCTCTCTCCTGGTACTTATTCATGTGGAGTAGGCACGGCACACCATTTCACTTTTTGTTATTCTCTTCTTCATGGAGGCTGTCATCTATATTCCATCAGGTCCAAGTTTTTGTTTACAGACAATTGATCACTAAGTAATGGACTTTACCGTGATAACTAAAATCTTCTGTGCTTGCTTTAATTTTTATTTAAAAATGTTTCAGGTTCGTAGGTACAGGGAAGTCCCAGGTACTCTTCACTCAGCCTCCCCCACTGGTAACATCTTGCATCTTGTACTGTAGTACAACATTGCAAACTAGGAAATAAACATTGGTACGAGCCACAGAGCTTATTCAGATTTGGGTTTACAAGCAGTTATCTGTGTGTATGTGTATAAATAGTCTGTGCAGTTTTATTACATATGTAGCTTTGTGTAACCGCCACCACAATCAGAATAATTTTGATATTTGAAGAATGTTGTATAAATGGAATCTACAGTTTGTAGCCTTTTGTGGTTGGCTTTTTTCCCCTCAACATAATTCCTGTGAGATCATCCAACTTGTTTTATCAGTAGTTCCTTCTTATAGCAGAGTAGTATTGCATGGTATGAATGTACCCCAATTTAACCATTTATTTACTGGTTGAAGGACATTTGAGTTGTTTCTAATTTTTGGCTATTATGAATAGAGCTGCTGTGGATATCTTTGTGCAAGTTTTTGCATGAACATAAATTTTCATTTCTCTGGGATGAATGTCCAAGACTGCAATTGCCAGGTTCTATGATAAGTGCTTATTTTTAAAAGAAACTTCCAAATTGTCTTCCAGAGTCTTTGTACCATATTATGGTCCCACCAGCAGTGTATGAGGGATCCAGTTTCTACACATCCTCAGCAGCATTTGGTCTTGTCACTACTTCTTAATTTTGGCCATTCTGATAAGTGTGTAGTGATATTTCATCGCGATTTTAATTTGCATTTCCCTAATGGCTAATGATGTTGATATCTTTTCATGTGCTTACTTCCCATCATCTATATATCCTCTCCATGAAATATCTGTTTATGCCTTTTCTAATTGGATTGCTGATGAGTTTTGAGAGTTTTTTATGTATTCTAGAAACAAGTTCTTTGTTGAATATGTGACTTGTAAATATTTTCTCCCAGTTCGTAGCTTGTTTTTTTCATCCTCTTAACAGGGCATTTCATAGAGCAACAGTTTTTAATTTTGATGAGGTTCAATTTATCACCTATTTCTTTTATGGATAGTGCTTTTGGTATCAATCATAAGAACTCTTTGCCTAGTCGTAGGTCTGCAAGATTTTTTTCTCTAAGTTTTATAGGTTTTACATTTTACATTTAAGCCTATCATCCATTTCAAGTTAATTTTTATGTAAGGTATGAGGTTTAGATCGAGGTTCATTATTTTACCTATGGATGTCCAATTGTTTAAGCACCATTTGTTGAAAAAGCCCCCTTCTGCCATCCATACTAATTTTTAATACAGATTTTCAAAAATTGTCACTTTATATTTTTATAGGCTCGAGAACTCTTCCTAAAAGCAGTAGAAGAAGAACAAAATGGAGCTCTTTATGAAGGTAAAAACTTGGGGCCCAGGATCATGTTGTCATGATGTTTCTGAATAACAACTCCGATACCAATTTTTTGTTTTTTACTGTAACATATTTGGTCAGAACATCAGTCTTCCTATATAGTTGTCCCTCGGTATTCATGGGGGATTGGCTCTGGGACCCCCCGTGGATACCAAAATTGGGGGGTGCTCAAGTCCCGTATATAAAATGGTATAGCATTTACATATAACCTACTCACATCCTCCCATAACTTTAAATTATTTCTAGATTACTTACGATAACTAATACAATGTAAATGCTATATAAATAGTTGTTATACTATATATTTTTAATTCATGTTGTTATTTTTTTAACTGAATATTTCTGACCTGTAATCGGTTGAATCCAAGAATCCGAAACCCATGATACGGAGGGCCAACTGTATTTGAAATTGTTTTTTTTAAGAAATTAAAAATATTAATTAAAATTGTATTTCTACATAACCTGTCTCTTCACAAAAAGATATTGCTGGGAATCACCAACATATTGGTAGGATGAGTAAAATAACCTTTTTCTACAGTTTTAGTATTTATTAATTCCTCGTTAATAAGGTCTTAAAAGTTATTATTCACTTTAAACTAGGATATGCCCCTTTTATAGGTGAAAATTACTTCAGAGGATGGGAATATAAAGGACAAATTGAGGAACATACAGGTGTTTTCCTAAGTTCTAATTTACATTTTACCAACAGGAATACACTTTAGTTTTGTCTTGTTTATTAACCCAATAGAAATGTATAAGTAAACAGAGTTGTAGGACTGTTTACCATATTAGGTTTGTAATTATGCTTGCATTTTGTGATCATAAAGATAATAATTGGGGCATGGGGAAAATCCTTGTGCTTGAATCATTGGAAAATGCCCCCAAAATAACCTTCAGAGTTACTGTGTTTATGTGCAGTTTTCTTCTAGTGATATTTTTACTCGTATTTTAAGACAGCCCAATTGGTCAAGTCCCTGTGCAGTCTTCCGTAGTTTGTAAGATTCCCGTCTCCACCTAGTGTATGGTGATTCACCCACAGTAGTAGAACATGGCAGAATATAATGAGTTGAATAGACTTCATCCAAGGGAAAAAGAACTAGTTGGCCTCCACATCCCCAAGTTTTGTTGGTATATCTCTGTGGGTAGAGATTATTGAATATTACAGCTCTAAACCACCTGGCGAGGAGATTTTTAAAAAAAGTAGGCTTTAAAGGTCATTTAACTAAATAAGAGGCCGCTGGGCTAAAGGAAGTTGGATTTGTAGGATAAATTCCAAAGAACTCTTCTCTGTATTCCACCTAATAGGAAGCATTTGATTTTCCTCAACTCTGTGTCCTAGAAAAAAGGTTTGCTTAAAAGTGTTTTTTTGGGGGGATGGGGGGCTATAGCAGTTGTATTTTCAGAGCCCGAAGAAAGATAACCCTATAAAAATCACAATACATAAGACGGTGAGGAAAAAGATGGGAAGGGCTAAAAGATAAGAGTAAAATACAACATCTTAAACTTCTATAACCTGTTAGCTTTAGAAAAAAAAGGTGCTCTCTGAGGAATAAGGTTTGGAAATAAGTTTGCGTCACTGATCTACTGTTGCATGTAGAAAAGGGAATTTGGCTGTTTGTAAAGAAAGTTACCAAATTAAACCACAGTTAAGGGTAATCAAAGGAAATGACAAAATGTATGGTCATAGCTAATTTAGCTTTATTTCTTCTTTTAGCCATCAAGTTTTATCGTAGGGCTATGCAACTTGTACCTGATATAGAGTTCAAGATTACTTATACCCGGTCTCCAGATGGTGATGGCGTTGGAAACAGCTAGTGCGTATATAATTTGATAGACAGTAATGCATAGAGTTTGTTAAAGTTAAGCGTCTTTGCCCTGTTGACTCTTAACATGATAAGAATATGGTGCTAATTCTGTTAAGCTATATAGTCTTTGGTATATCCTTGTTTATAAAATTGTAGAAATTTTTCAGTTACGACAATTTAAGATTAACATATAGAAATGCACATTATAAACAGATATAAAAATAACAAGATGATGAAAGCATGTTTTGATTTTTTTTTTAACAAAAGCAGTTATTACTGAAAGGAATAAAAGGATACGTTTCAACTTTCTGAAACCCATTCGAGGTAGAAAGTATTAAAATGTAATTAGGCCAAAGTTGGCAAAATGTTAATAATGGTTGCAATTGGGTGATGGGTACATGGGATTTTTATTATACGTGTCTCTCTCTTATTGTATATATTTGAAACTTTACCTTTTATAAAAGGCTTTTAATTATATTAGAAAAATAGTGAACTGTAATAAGACTTTAACTGTAATAAGACTTTATTCTCAATGTATGTAAGTAGAACATTAAAACACTAACATTTGTTTAAAAGCACAGGTGCTAAATACAAACATTCCTAAAAGAAATAATGTTTCATTATACAGATGCCACTTGCATCAAAGTCATGAAGTAGCGCTGCCTGTTTTATATGGACAAAGATCAAGAGAACATGTTTTTAAGACGATACTTTTGAACTATTTGTAAAACAATTATAAAATTGTTTTAACTTAATCCCTCTATTCTCCAAAGCCAGTTTACTGATATTAGAAGGGAAGAGAGTCTATACCCATGAGAGAATGTCAGATTTAGAATGGGCAACACATGGAAAAATAGAGTTTTGATAATGAGATGTATTAGCTATTATATTACCTCTCTCATGAAATAATTGTTACTTTTATTGATAACATATGTTATTGCCAATGTTCTTAAACCGTATATGGTATTAACACTTAAGCTTTGGATAAGTTATATTGAAAACATCCCAATGAAGGCAGTATTAATTGACTGTTAGAATTTTCAGCTAATGATACTGTTCACCAGATTATAGTTAACAGTGTGAAGAAGTTCACACTTAAAATGAATCATTTGGGCTTTTTCTAAACCCTTTTTAAATTTGGTTAGAGTCATTCAGACCCTACCTAAATGTTTGGGTAGACAACATTTAGTTTTATAAATAGGTGCCAAGTGCTGTTAAAAAAGGTTGTATTGACCGAGTGCAGTGGCTCACGCCTGTAATCCTAGCACTCTGGGAGGCCAAGGCGGGAGGATTGCCTTGAGCTCAGGAGTTCGAGACCAGCCTGAGCAAGAGCGAGACTCCATCTCTACTAAAAATAGAAAAAATTCGCCCGGCAACTAAAAATAGAAAAAAAAAAAATTAGCCGAGCGTGGTAGCACATGCCTGTAGTCTCAGCTACTCAGGAGGCTGAGGCAGGAGGATCGCTTGAGCCCTGGAGTTGGAGGTTGCTGGGAGCTAGGCTGATGCCATGGCACTCTAGCCCAGGTGACAGAAGGAGACTCTGTCTCAAAGAAAAAAAAAAATAGCACTCTGGGAGGCCAAGGTGAGAGGATCACTTGAGGTCAGGAGTTTGAGACCAGCCTGAACAACAGCAAGAGCCTTTCTCTATTTTAAAAAAAGAAAGATTGTACTAAAATATTAAAGAAGCATTACTCTTCTTCCTCATCCCTTTATACAAACCCAGAGGCTATGAAAGTTCTTTAAGGATAGAATCATTTTTTAAAATAAGATCTGATAAGCCCTAAATGGTTCTTTGCCTTTCCCATAAAGTGTGTGTAGAATAGCCATTGAGTCCATCTAGCCTCACCCATACTTGCTTTTTGTTGTATTATAAAAAGCCGTTCCTGGTTTTCTAACTTCATCCTCATCTAAGCCTTTTTATAAGTCTGATGATCTTTAAGGTTTACTTCAGCAAAAATGGAAAACTAGACATTTTTTAGAACTCTTAACTATACATTTGTGTATATTGGTAGATGATTTGTGAACCCTAAAGTTTTTTCAAATTAGGTATTTTCTTCTCTAAAGGTAGGATGATAAGTTAAGGCACATCCTTTAGAAAACCCTTGGTAAGTACCTCAGGTGGCATCTGTATATTTGATTTTTATCCAGTTAGAATGGATTAAGATCACTTAAAGAATTTACTTACATAAAACTTACTTACATAAAACTTACATAGAGAATTTACTTACATTTGATTACCTTCAAATCATTTGAAATTTTTTACTAACTCATGAAATCTCTACTTTACAATAAAACTAATTAGTTAAATCTCAACACCTGTATCTGAAAATCCTAATTCGTTCTGAGTGGTAATTACCAAAGCTTTTTTCTTTGGAAGAACTTAGTATGGTACTCCTTTGTAAGGTGGGATAAACTGTTACCACATTTCAAAAAGTATCTCATTTTGAATAAGCCTTTAGGTGACTTTTTCTAAAGCAAATTTCAAAGTGTTATGAAAAATCAGTTTTTAAACTATGTGTCCGTAGACTGAGGCACTTAAATTACTCACCTTCCTTCTCTTCTCAGCACTGAAGATGATGACGCTGATAGCAAAATGGCCGATCTCTTGTCCTGCTTCCAGCAGCAGCTCACATTTCAGGAGTCCGTGCTCAAACTGTGTCAGCCTGAGCTAGAGAGCAGTCAGACTCACATATCAGGTGTGAAGTCTTGGCTTTGTTACTCAATGAGAAGTACTTTAACCTTAGATTAAAGATTTCCAAACTTAGAGGGTCAGATAAATTGCCAGAAAATTGCAGCCCTAGTTCAGGATGTGGTGGGAGATCTAGTTATAATTACCGTTTGTATTTACAAATAAGCTTTTCAAAATCTGAAGCAGAGCAGTGTTTGTAGTACAACACTACACTTGTTGAAGGATGCCATAATTTTTTCAGTGAAGATCTAGGAGGGTGAGTCTGAGTTGTTGAGGTAGCCCTAAGAAAATTGGAGAAACACCAGCATCATGAAGCATTTCAGCCAAGTTGGACAATAGTCCTGAGAAAGGGTGGATATTTACAAATGAATGTGTTTTCTTTTCATATGTTAAATATCATTTAATTACTTATGGGATTTTTCAGAGAAGACAATTGAAAATTTTCAAGGAGATGAAAAATAACTTACTGTTAATAAATTCAATTTGGATCACACACACATCTAGTAGACTATTTTTCTAACACATTTATGTTAATATATCTCAGCAGTAAAATAATCTTCCATGGGCAAAGGGAGCTTTATAAAAATAGCTTCAGATCTATTCTTTACTGAAAAAATAAAGATATTTATGTCTTGATAGTAAGAACTATTAATTACTATTGGGTAGTTAAGTACATTCATGCTGTAGCTCTGAGCAGTACTGAGGGTTTGATTCATAAATTTCTAGGAATGCATTAATGCACTGAGAATGTGGTTGTGACAAGAGAAGGACATATAGGAGAGTCAGTGAAGGGTGATTTTCTTTTGCAGCGCTGCCAATGGAGGTCCTGATGTACATCTTCCGATGGGTGGTGTCTAGTGACTTGGACCTCAGATCATTAGAGCAGTTGTCGCTGGTGTGCAGAGGATTCTACATCTGTGCCAGGTACATCCTTTTTTTTTTTTTTCTTAAACAACCCAGGCAGTGGTGAAAAGGATTATATTCCTTTCTCGATTTTGATAAAAGAACTTGATTGATGTTCTGGGTAAAAGCTTAGAACAAACAGAAGTTTTGCTAAGCTGTGCTTAATGTGATTTTCTCAAACAACTTAGGCTAGAATGTGTTACACTTCCAGGGTATAGAATAATATGTAGAGCAGATGTATCACACGTATTACTTCCATAGGGCTTGCAGGCTAGCTTAGCTAATTTGGAAAAAACAATTATATTAGAAAAATGTATTAAAGTCATTTTTACAGTAACTCTAAACCCATTGAGTGATAGTGATTCAAATTAAGAGTGCACTAGAATTTTCTTTTGGCCCATTAAAACTTACCCTATATTTTTAAAAATCTTGCTATGTGAATAATAATCATAGTTCAATCTAAAATCATTCGAGACTGATCTTTCATGGATATTTCATATAGAAATATATACTTAGTCCTTAGCATCTAGAATTTTTTTTATAGCTTTAAAATTCAGATGCATTATTTTTAAATAACCTAATTCTATTTGGAATCTTGTATTTTGCATGAAATATTCAAATTGCTGAAACAAGTACCTATTAAACATGTAATGTATTGCCACCAACCTTTTGAAATTTGGGTCTCTAGAATTGTTACATTAACTCTAAATAACAGAGAGGTTCTCTAAATAAAACATTTATTTGGGAATAGGGCATTGCAGTGTGAATACATATGCCCAATGGGAATACTATGTACATATTTGGGAGGTAAAGGAAGACAAAGGTTTTTAAAGAAAAAAATGAGGAAGATTACATAATTGTTTTGAAATAATTACCCTTGGCTACAAAGATCAATAACAAGAGTGACAACAGTTTGAGGTTGGACAGGCTATTGCTGGGCAGATATCCTTGAAGAAGTATTTTTTGTACAAGGTTGCAGTGGCCTTTGTACAAGGTTATGTTTTTTGTAGAGTCTTTGTTATCAGGCACACAAGAGAAGTGAGAACCTTCTCTTCATGGTCTTCCTTGGCTCTATTTGTCAGGATTTTCTTAACGTTAGTAATTCCATTTTGATTTTAACAACTTTCACATTTTGCCCTTTTGATCAAGATCTTTCTTCAAAAGAATCATTAATAAATTATCCTCTAGTTAGGTTTTGACATCCCACAGTGCCAGGATGAACCTGTCTTGGTTGCTGGTCTCATCCCACTTTGCGGGGAGTGATTGGCAAATAGGAGTCAGTGTCACAGCCCTTTTAACCACATTTGAGCAACAAGGGAGGTTTGAAGAAAGTGGCTCCCAGGCTAAGTCTACCTGGAGTCCATTATTAAGTTCAATTCTGTCTGTTCGTAGTGTTTTGTTATCATCTCAAAGTGCTAGGCCAGCATTATTTTGTTAGGAGTTGTGCCTCTAAACACAAAATTTAGCAAGTAACAGATACAGAGTTTAAAAAGGGAAAATACAGAGTAAAATTAATAGTAATATGACATTCTGGTTTGCATAATGGTTTTGAACCATGTGCCTATGTTTAAAGACAACCGATAGAATAAATCAAATGACTATAGGAAATTAGGTGAGACTGTTGTAATCATGTGGCTTGTTTTCTTATTTTATGTATATGGGTCTCAACTTCCCCAGAGGAATTTTTGCAGGTATAGCATATAGTAAAAGCAATAGCACACTTTCTTATTTAACCAGTGGATAGTAAAGGATTTCTTAGGTTAGATTCTGTTAAGTTACCAGCAGAAGCTATTGATTGTGAAATTTCAGTGCCAGTGGTTCCCAGCCTTTTTGGCACCAGGGACTGGTTTCCTGGAAGACAATTTTTCCACGGATGAGGGGAGGCAAGACTCAGGCAGTAATGCAAGCAGTGGGGAGCGGCTGTAACTACAGATGAAGCTTTGCTTGCCTGCTGCTCACCTGCTGCTGTGTGTCCGGGTTCCTAACAGGCCACAGACCGGTTGGGGACTGCAGAATTAGCACCATTATCCTGTCAAGTGGAAAGGGTAGCATTAAGAGGGGGTAAAAGTCTTCTTACATCTTGGGAAAAGCTGTCTACAATGTGAAAACATTAACTTCTCCTCCTTACTCATCGTTTTAATATCTCTAGTCATTACATTGGACGGTTTAATGAACTTTTTGTGTGGCCCATACGTCAGGCATAAGGCTTATACCTTAAAATGTGAATAGTTTCAGCTTGTAGGGCTTTTGGGAACAGAGCAGCTTTTGTTTTCATTTGGAGTATAGCCAAATATTGGAGGAAATTAGGCAAATCAAGGAACTAATCCAGTCTTCAGGTAGATAGCAAGAACTTAATACACAAGACTACAGTCTGATAACAGGTGTATTACAGTTTTTCTTTAGAAATACAACTTTTTTTCTGCATGTTGATTATATAGGAATCTTGGATTTAAAAACCTCTTGAGGCTAGGAAGCCAAACCAAGGCAGACTTTGGATTTTATTTGCACTCTTAGGGTTCCTTGTGCCTGCCAGGAAGTGACAGTTTTTACTCTAAGGGCTAAGACTCTTGGAGCCAGGTATTTTATCCACATTCTTAAATATGATATTTCAGTCAAAGCTTTGGTAATATAACCAATGTTTATAATTTTATCCTGTTTATAAAGAGAGAGTAGATTTTTATTGAGCTTATGTAAATAAGAATACTTATGAATTGTTTCTGAATTTGAGAGGAATCAAGTAGGGTGAAAAAGCAAATGCTTCTACCTTTTTTCGCAAAAGTATGCTTTACCAAATTGCTGCAAGTGATAGCTTATGAGAGAAAAATTGCTTAAATCTGGAAAACAAAACATTTAAGAAAAGAACCAACAATGTTTTAAATAAGTCTTAAAAACGTCTTTAATTACCTCCATTAATTTCATGCAATTAATTTTTTGCTTTGCTTTATCTTGACTAGCAGTTTAATGAACCCATCAGTTTCTTTATTAGAATTCTGGAAATTTTTAGTCCATTAATTTAAAAAAAAAATTTTTTTTTGTAGAGATGGAGTCTTGCTATTACTGAGGCTGGTCTCAAACTCGTGGCCTCAAGTGATCCTCCTTTCTTGGCCTCCCAAAGTACTAGGATTACAGGTGTCAGGATTTTCTTAATATTAGTGATTCCATTTTGATTTTGACAACTTTCACAGTTATTCCATTAACTTGGAATAACTGTGAAAAAACATAAAAAACATAATAAAAACATAAAAAACATGAAAAAACATAATAAAGAAAGGATTGATTAAGAAAGCAAATTTTGGCTGGGCGCGGTGGCTCACGCCTGTAATCCTAGCACTCTGGGAGGCCGAGGCGGGTGGATCGCTCAAGGTCAGGAGTTCGAGACCAGCCTGAACAAGAATGAGACCCCCCCCCCCCCGTCTCTACTAAAATACTAAAAAATAGACAGAAATGATCTGGACAACTAGAAATATATATATATGGAAAAAATTAGTCGGGCACGGTGGCGCATGCCTGTAGTCCCAGCTACGTGGGAGGCTGAGGCAGGAGGATTACTTGAGCCCAGGAGTTTCAGGTTGCTGTGAGCTAGCCTGATGCCACGACACTCAAGCGCGGGCAACAGAGCCAGACTCTGTCTCAAAAAAAAAAAAAAAGAAAGCAAATTTTCAGGAATAAAACTTTGTGTCATCAAGTAAAAGTAATGTCAAAAAGAAGACATTTAAGTGCACATTTCAACATAAATTTGGGGGGATTTATCTTTTGTGGTCCAATGCTAATATAAGTAGTTTTTGCTTCTTTAAAACTTAATATTAAGCTACAAGTGGTGGCACACACCTGTAGTCCCAGCTCCTTAGGAGGCTGAGGTGAGAGGATTGCTTGAGCCCAGGAATTGTAGTGTCTATGCTGATCAGGTGTCCACTCTTAAGTTTTGCTTCCATATGGTGACCTCCGGGGAGTGGGGGACCACCAGGTTGTCTAAGGAGAGGTGAACTGACCCAGGTCAGAAACAGAGCAGGTCAAAACTCCCGTGCTGATTAGTAGTGGGATTATGCCTGTGAATAACTACTGCACTCCAGCCTGGGTAGCACAGCAAGACCCCATCTCTTTTAAAAAACAAAACTATTTTAAATTGTAGATGGAGTTAAAAATATTTTGAGCTGTATCAGAATCATGTCAACTTTCAATACATCTTTTACTTAGCTTTTTGTACTGATTTCATAACAAAGTCCTATTGGTGCTACCTTCAAAATTTACCCCTGTTGTGACCATTTCAATACTTCTGCAACTATCATTCTGACTCAGCCACTGTGTTGTTTGGTCTGGATTATACAGTGGCATCCTACATGGTCTCCCTGCTTCCACTCTTATACCCCTAGAGCGTATTCTCCATAAACCCAATAGAATGATCTTTTAAAAGCATAAATCATGGTCAAAACCCTCCAGTGGCATCATCTCATATAAATAGCCACTTCTGCCTGCAAGATGCTACCTTATCTATCCCTGGCTACTTCTCAGATCATTTAGTCCACACTTCACCTGGCTAACTTTAGTGAGTCCACCAGTCACACTCCTGCCTCAGGGCCTTGCACTCGCCATGGCTGCTGACCAGGATACTTTTCCCCATCGCTACCGTCACCTTCCCAAAGAGGCCTTTCCCAGCCACCCTATCTGAAATAGCCTCTCTTTCCTCACTACCGTCATTCCTGTTTGCTGACTCCCTTTAGTCTTTTGGTTGATTTTTGCACCAGGCATACTACCTAAAGCTTCTCTCTCTGTGTTTGCTTTACCACCAATAAAAGAGCAGGGCCTTTGCCTTGTTCATCCATCCCTCCCAAGCCCTTGGAATAGTGCCTCCCAGGTGCTTAATAAATATTTGCTGAATAAAAGATGGCTGATAACAAAAATATGTACGTCTGCATATAGGGACTTAGGCTTTTATATTTATTAATGTCGTGCTTTATTCCCTAGAGACCCTGAAATTTGGCGTCTGGCCTGCTTGAAAGTTTGGGGCAGAAGCTGTATTAAACTTGTTCCATACACATCCTGGAGAGAGATGTTTTTAGAACGGCCTCGTGTTCGGTTTGATGGTAAGCTGAACTCTGTAGAACTCAGGAGAAATGGTAATCTGTAATGCTGATTTTGATAAATATATAGTTTAAATTTTCTGTAATGAACCTAAGTACTATGGGCATATTTAAGGGAAAACATAACAAAAATAAAGCTGGAAGTGTATTATATGATTATAATTTTTAAAGTTTTTTTATGTTCTTTTAAAAAATCTTTTTTCTTAATAGGAGTGTATATCAGTAAAACCACATATATTCGTCAAGGGGAACAGTCTCTTGATGGCTTCTATAGAGCCTGGCACCAAGTGGAATATTACAGGTACAACTGTAGTAAACTGAGTGAGTGGAAAATTCTCTCTCTCCAAGTAATTAGTTCATTAGTTGTACGGACATCTGTTCTTTGTTGCTTTTGATTTAATCACAAAATGACCCTCAGTGTTTCTATCCATTATTACAACATAGGAATTGCACTCAAAAAACCAATTGGTTAATATAAATTATGTAATTCCTTCTAGCCTCTATATTTTAGAGCTCTCCTTGTCTTTTGGGAATACGCATTTGCCTTTTCAAACAGCTTGGGCTTTTATTCATTTTTATTGTTTACCAAATATTACTGTCATTGAAAAATAAGTAGATATATGTTAACCACTGTATTATTTTAGGATCTCACTTTTGTTTGACATTAAGGCTATAGGAAAAACACAGAACTTTAATGAAGCAACATTTGATCTAACTTTTACTCAGTGAGTGAAACTTACGTTCACCAGTTCCCCCTAAGGAAGATGATAAATGTCTTCAGTTCGTTGTTGCTGGACTAACAGGTTGTCAGTCACATTTGTTTGAATGATGTCTTATCAGTTCTTTGGCTCATGGTATTTCAGT
>RJWJ010036116.1:0-16185 GCA_004363605.1 Indri indri
ACATAGACTGGAGGAGTATGGTTGCCTCCACCTTCCTGGCAGAGAAATGGAATGGACTGGCTTAATAGCCCAGAGTCAGTAGTTTATCATTCCTCTAATCCTCCTGTGTTACCAAATTACATAACACAACGTGGTACATTCCCATGACCACCCAAAAATATCTGTATTATCAACCGGTTGTACTTGGTCTTGTCCCTTTCTGTCTCTTTTACTTTACAGGATGGATCTGCCAATTCATGAAGTCCCAATGCCATTATGAAAAGATGCTGGCCGAAGCTTACATCTTTCTCCTACTCACACTCTGTCTCTAATTTTAAATATACAAAAGGGGGACATGTAGGAGCTGGGCCTAGAAGAAAGGGTGGATGGATGTTAAAAACGTGAGCAGGGCGAATGGAGGGTCGGGTGAAAATGCCTGCCCGGAGCTGCTTGTTTGCTGTGTGCACAGGTCAGCTGAAAACAACTGACCTGTATGGAAGCTGTTAAAGAAATTAACAAATGACTCCAACCCTTTGCACCTGTTCTTGGAAATACAGTGAGTAACTTAGTTGAGGAGGCCATTTTGTCCTTCAGACTTTGGCCTCTCCCCCTCTCTCTAAACACTGTGTTTTGAGTAATTATTCATTCTTTTGCTACCCAGCTCAGCAGCAAAAAGCAGCCACATTTCCCCACTATTTTCTTTTAGTAGTTTCATAGTTTCAGGTCCTAGAGTTAAGTCTTTAATCCATTGAACAGAATGTAATACTAGGAGAAAAGCTCTATGACATTGGTTTGACAATGATATTTTGGATAAGATCCCAAAAAACACAGAAAACAAAAGCAAAAATATACAAATGAGATTATATAAAACTAAAAAGCTTCTGCACAGCAAAGGAAACAACAAAGGTAAGAGACAACCTATAGAATGAGAGAAAATTTGCAAATTGTACATCTGATAAGAGGTTAATATACAAAATATATAAGGAACATAATAGCAAGAAAACAAACATCTCAATTTAAAAATGTTGAAGGACCTAAAATAGACATTTCTCAAAAGAATGCATATAAATAGGAAACAGGTATATGAACAAATGTTCAACATCACTAATCAGAGAAAGGCAAATTACAACCATAATGAGATACCATCTCACACCTGTCAGAATGGCTATTATCAAAAAAATGAAAGATAACAAGTATTGGCAAGGGTATGGAGAAAAGGGAACACTTGCACACTATTGGTGGGAATGTAAATTAGTACTGCCATTATGGAAAATAGTATGGAGGTTCCTAAAATTAAAAATAGAACTATCATGATGCAGCATTCCCACTGCTGAGTATATATACAAAGGAAATTAGTGTGTCAAAGAGTTTTTCACTCCCTTGTTCATTGCACTATTCATAATACCAAGGTACAGAATCAACTTAAGCAACTACACACAACTATTGAATATTATTCAACCTTTAAAAAGAACAAAATCCAGTCATTTACAACAACATGGATGAACCCAGAGAGCATTATGTTAAGTGAAATAAACCAGGTTCAGAAAGGCAAATACTGCATGATCTCACTTACATGTGGAATCTAAAAAAGTTGAACTCATACAAGCAGAAAGTAGAATGATGGTTACCACGGTGTAGGAGGGTGGTTGGGGAAATATTGGTCAAAGGATACAAAATTTCTATTAGATGGGAATAATTTCAAGAGCTCTATTTTACAACATAGTGACTATAATTAATAACAATGTATTGTATACTTGAAAATTGCTAAAGGAGTAAATTTTAAGTGTCTCACCACAAAATAATGATCAATATGTGAGGTAATGCATATGTTAATTATCTTGATTTAACCATTCCACAATGTATACATATTTAAAAATATGTGGTACACTATAAATACACGGAGGTTATCTGGAAAGTATCCAGCCATAATTTTCATAATTTTTCATATTATGTAGCTGGATACTTTCTGGACATCCCTTGTATACAATTTTGTCAATTAAAAAAAATTGCTCACCAACATGGATGAATTTCAAATGTGTTATATTAAGTAAAAGAAGCTCCATTTATATGACATCCTGGAAAAGTCAATACTATAGGGACCAAATAAAAATCAATAGTTGCATGGGGTGGGGCAGGGATTAACTACAAAGCAGCATGAGGGAATTTTGGAGGATGATGGAGCTGTCCTATATCTGGAATGTACTCATAAAACTGCATATAAACTCATAAAAATGAATTTTACAGTATATCAATTATATCCCAATTAAACTGACTAAAAAAATACATATTTCCTGACATCAGGGAGAGAGAGAATTAAATGAACTATCACAGTACAGTGCAAAAATTTTATGATAAAATTTTGGACTATATGCAAAAGGAGTACAGAGAGGGGAACAAACTATTTGGACTGATAGCTGGATAATTCCTTAAGACTAGTAAACTGTGTGCTGGGCCATGATAAGGATATTTTAAAGAAAGGGAGTTATCTTTTCTCAAAGGACAAACTAATTAATTTGACCTTTATTTTGAAAGCTATGAGGAGGAACTGAATGGTTTTAAGCAGATGATCAGATTTGTATTTTAGAAAGATCTTTCTGGTTGCAACGTGAATGGATTGTGAAGAGGAAGGGTAAAAGTGAAGATAGGCAGACCAATCAAGAGGCTATTATAGTAATCCAGGCAAGCAATAATTTAAGCCAGTGTTTTGGGGTTTTTTAAAACTTTTTATTTTGAAATACTTTTAAATTATGAAGACTTAGATAAAGTGTTCCCATATAACCTTTGCCCAGCTTCCTCTAATATTAACATCCTATAGAACCATGGTACATTTATGAAAAGATTAACATTGGTGCAATACTATTAACTAATCCACAGACTTTATTTGAGTTTCACCAGTTTTTCCACTAATGTCCCTCTCTGGTCTAGGATCCAACCCAATCTGTGACAACTTCTCAGTTCTTCCTTGATTTTGACACTTTTAAACTATCCCAGTCAAGAACTTTGTTAAGTGTCTCTCAATTTGGATTTGGATGATACTTGTTCATGATTAAACTTGGGATAAAAATTATTAAACTGTGGGACTACTAAATGTCAAGTGTCCTTCTTGTCCCATCATGTTAGGGCATACATGGTCTCAATAAGACTTACGACTGATGATATTAACTTTGGTCTCTTGGTTAATATAGTATCTGTAAGTTTTCCCTACTGTGAAGTTAGGGAAAGTTAGTTTCGCCTTTTCATATTCTGTTTATTAGAAACAGATCACTTAGCTGGCTCATACTCAAGGGGAGTGCAAGTAAGCTCCACCTCCTAGACGGAGGGGTATCGATTAATTTTGTGCTAGTTAAAACCACTGCAGTAATTAATAGATATTTTTTGGAGACATGCTTTTAGGCTATGAAAGTATCCTGTTTCTCTTTAAAGTTTTGCCCACTCAGTATAGCATTCATCAGTGGATCTTGTTTGTAGCAAGTATTAATATGATGTTTTAATGGTAATTTTCTATGTCTCTTATTTCTTCTACATCTATTTTCTAGAATTATTCTGTAAAAAAGATTTGTTTTTTCTGTCTCTCCCATTTATTTGTATATTCAATCATTCACTTCTATCGGTATGGATTCATAGATACTAACTTTTTTCTTTGGGTTATAATTCAATAATATTTTTATTTATTTTATCGACATTGTTCCAGCTTTGGCCATTGGGAACTCTTTCAGGTAGGCTCCTGTGTCCTTTTGATATACCTCTATCTCTGTGTTCTTGCCCTTTTCTTTCTTTGTTTTTTAATCATTTCCTTACTTTCTGGCACTACATGGTGCTCTAGCCTCATCTTGTATTTTTCCTGCTTAGCTCCGATATCAACCATTTCTCCAAGGAGTCCAGGTGTCTTTTTTTGGAGAATGATATTTAGAAACAAGATCTAGATTAGATGTGCTCGTTGATACCAAGATGCCACTGTTTCTAGGTCCTCCTCTAAGGAGACAGAACTAGGAAATATGTGTTTTTATACTAACTAAATATACATACATATCTGTACTTATTCTGTATCTATCTGTATATTAAAATAAACATGACTTCATACTGTTATCTCCAACACTAATCTAGTACCGTAAGGTTCATTCTAGTCTTTCCCTTATTTGTAAATTCTTTCTCTGACAGTAAGAAAAATGGTATTCATCCCCATAGTGCCATACACAGCAGTTCCATTACCCTAACTCCATTGTGTGGCTCCTTTGCAGTCAGCTCTTCCCTTCTCATCTAAGGCCTGGCCACCAATCATCTGTTGTCTATTCCTATAGTTGTACCTTCTCTAGGGTGTCATATAAAGGATCATATAGTTTGTTGTCTTTTGGGGTCTGGCTTCTTATACTCAGGAAAATTATTTATTACAATTATTGTCATTTTTTAAAAAATTAAAAATATTTCTGCTAAACCCCAGGATTCCATAGACTTATCTTAGAACTCCCAACAGGAGGTGAGAGGGATATAAATAGCACTTTGAATCTTCTTTCACTCCTGTTTTCTAAAATTTTCTACTGGTTTTAAAGAGTTTTCTAAACTCTGATAATTCTGAATTAAGTCAGTATTAGTAGTGATTAGTAGTTTGAAGCAGTTGTAAAAGATATTAAATAGGAAACATTGAAAAAACATGAAAACTAGTTTGAATGTGTTAAGTCTAAAGAATAAAAAAAAAATCCCTGGGGATTTTCCCATATCTGTGTTGAAGAGCTATATATACATAGGAATAATTTATCAAGATAGTTAATTCAGAGGAAGAGAAGATTTGGAAGAACTAAATTCTGGTTTGAAAATATTGAGTTTAAGGTAATTCCAGTTATAAATAGAGAGGCTCACTAACAATTTGGAGCTCAGCAATTAGGTCTGGGTTAAAAATACAGATTTGGAAGTTACTGATTTACGAACATTAATAAAATGTATGGAAGTGGATAAATTACCACAAGGAGAGTGTAGAATGGAAAAATGAATAAAAACTTCTGCTGCTGTGTGAAACACTGATAGCTATAGAGTAAGAAAAATATAGACCATAAGGGATACAATGAAGCTATGTGGAAGGAATTCAGGAAAGAATGATATCCCAGGCTTCAAAAGAACAAAGTTTTTCAAGGATTAGGGTGCTCAACCATGTCAAAAGTTACAAAGAAAGGAAAGGAAACACAACAGCAGTGATGGTCCCTCTTGATTTGATTACTCTTAGCTTGTTGGTGATGACAAAAGTTTCAGTGTATCAGAAGATGAAATCAGATAGTAGTTGATTAGTAGTAAAGATAAATACATATACATATATACACATACATAAAGGTATATTAGAAAGAGTAGGAATAGCCTATTCTCTCTAAAAGTTTGAATTAGAAGACAGAAAAACAGACAAAGAAATGTGATCTGAGGAATTTATATGTTGGTAGGGAGCATTAAAGCTCACTTAACATTTAGAACGTGGCTTAGTTTTTTTAGGTATTTTGAAAAATTGTTTTTATTCCTCAAAACAACTTTTTTTGGTAAATGTTCTTAAATATGCTTTAGCAAAATTTGTGTTGATATATGAGATAAATAAAACTACATCCAGTAAGTGGTAAGTCTCCAGAATTTCTGCTGTCAGATAAGGTAAGAGAAAGAGTTTTTAGAGCAGTCAAAACTTAGAACAGGCTCACTCTTCCTCCTCAGGATCCTAAATATTAAGGGGAAAATTTTTAAGTATTTTGGATAAGAGTTTGTTGCATGAGCCAATTTTCATCTCAAAATAAAAATTAACTAGAATAATCAAACACAAAAAAGTTAAATACTGAACCCTAATCTTCCTAGGGTCAAAAAGGAAACAAAACAAAGTATGACTAAAATGATAAATTCAACCACTTTGGGTTTAAGAAGAAAAATAATACCTACAGTTCAAAGACAACTAACTGAAAAAATGAGATAAAGGAGGAAAAAAGCATTGGCTCTAAATTATTCTAATTAAACCTCTGACTTCAAACAAATCTAGGCAATTAGCTGCCAGCTCAGTCCCTTGGGAACTGGCCACTAAATCTTTTGAAGCCTCAGATATCTCCTCTACAAGATTGGAATAATGATAGCAACCTACCTTATGGAACGCTTGTGAGGACTAAGTGACCTAATCAAAATAATGTTGTGAGATCAAGGTCTGGCACAAAGTATACTCTCAACAAAAGGTAGATGGTGATGATGATTTCATTTCCTTGGTCCAGCTTCCTGGTTCACCAGGTTCCTAGTTCACCTGATAATACAGAGGAAAAAACAAACCTAAGAGAACTGCTTCCTAAGTTTATAAAATTTTCTATCTAGCAGAGCTGCATCACTGCAGTCACGTGGACTGAATTTTCTCATATGCTATAATTCAAATATACTATACCTTTTTTATGTACCATAAAATTAATGAATAATCATTAATGTCTAGAAAACAAAAAATTACACCAAATGACAAGAATCTAACTTTCTTCCATAATTGAGAGAAAAAGTATAGTTGACAAAGCATCCTTCTGTAAACCATTAAGCTTGGGGAAAAAAAAGAGCCAGAAAATAACATTTTTCAAGTATTTGAACTTTATTTGGAACACATGAGTCGATTCACACAGATTTGAATAGTTTACATGTATCATCAAAATCAAACTTGTTTTGACATTTTATTGGCCTACTATGTGAGAATTTTTAGAGTAAATCTTCATAAAATCTGATACAAACAATTCTTTTGGAAAATTGCCTCTTGAAACCTTGACTTTTTTTAAAAATTAAAATACTATAACTCGCTTATTAGGTTTCACTAAATTACTTGAACAGGTATATCTGCTCTCAGAAACACTTGAAAAATATATATTCAAATGACTTAGAAAAACCAATAAAACATAGCATTCTCAAACAAATACAGAGCAAATTGTTTTAAAATACAAACTAAATACAAATTGAAAGCTAACAGATAATAAATGGAAGACACACCACTATTTCTGACTTGGAGTTTTTAAATGTACACTAACTTGGAATGTACCACAAAATTTGTGGAGGAAAATGTAATCTTATTTTTTAGAAAATATTTAAAGAAATATGCATATCTTATGGTGTTTCCTCTTCCAGTGTGAAATACCCACCATGGGAAGGCAGTTTGACAATGTTATTTCTTTGGAAGTTTTAAAATTATTTTATTAATGCTGTTATTATTTTCAAAGTCACAAAAGGAAATGTGTAAAAATAGAAAAGAATAATTGTTATCATAAAATACTTGTATCATTTTATAAAATTATACTACAGCTTTAAATATTTTACTGATGGGCTAATTTTCTTAGTGGTAACATATTTCTAATTACTTTTTGTCAATGAGAATATCTTAATTTATTATTAAATTTGTAAGCCACATGGGAATAATAAATATTTTATTAAATGAGGTATACATTAACTAGTAAGTGTAAGAAAATTAATTCATCTCATATGAAAAATTTGCTAAACCTCACACGGACAGATTTTACCTTCTAAAAGAGAATTGGCACTAGGCTAAGTTATTGAGGTTGGCTAGAGAACGTAAATCCTTGGAAATATTTATGTCAAATAAATGATTGTGTGATTTGTATATCAAGAGGGGGTATATTTTTGTGGGATTATATGACTTCTTCAAATTTCTTCCAATTATTATTACATGTATTCCATTAAAGAAAGTGTCCTTGCTCCAAAGGAAAGGGTGGGGGGAGAGGAGATTATAAAGACATTAACATAATCATTCATATCTGGGAACTATATGATTAGATCTTGGTCAAGTTAAGCCTTAGATATAACCTTAAGGCAGAATATTAGAGCAAGCTGGGCTTCAGTGAAAACACATTTTTTCATTTAATGATATATTAACTCTAAAATAGTATCCTAAAAGATCAAATCTTATAGGTATAACAAGTATAAATGAAAAACAAATAATATGACCCAATTGAGATTATTCTATAACACACACACACACACACACACACACACACACAGAAAACATAGAGATAAATCACAATAATTTAGATCCCCTAAACCATACAGATGAAGATTTTGGAAAATATTAGCCATTTACAAAAGATTTAAAGTGAAAGACTCAATGATTATTAAACAAAATTTGAACTGGTTTAATTCCACTAGAGAAAAATATAAAATTATGAGATATAGCAAATTATATACATAATTTTGCATAAACAGGGATTAGGCAATGGAAGATCTACTCAAAGAAACAGAATGCAGAAGAAAATAACACAGATACAAAGAAATATGAATAATATTAAGAAATATAAAAGATGATGACAAACATGGAATTTAATAACTAAACAGATTATATTGTAGGAATTTAGAGAACTGGAACAGAATTGCAAAGCAGGTATAATAAAAGAACATTTTATAAACATTAAAATTAAATTAGCCTTAATATAATAATTATAACAATAAAGCTTAAATTATTTTAGTGAAAATACTCAACCTCACAGATTCGATTTGTAAAACAATATATCGTCTATGAAATATTTTAAGGCAGAAAGACATAGGGGAAAAAAGTGAGTTTTAGTGTTCCTCATATTAGAGAAATACTCAGAATATCAAGAATTTTGCCTAATAGAGAGACATCAATGCATAATGTTAGGAGTGTAGACTCTGGAGGCTGAATCTCACTCTACCACTTATTGGCTGTGTAACTTAAGGAGAGTTTCTATGCTTTTCTAAACCTCAGTTTCTTTATTTAAAAAATAATGATAATATAAAATGGCCATTCTGCAATTGTCATTTTTGAGTTAGATGAAATACCACATGTAAAGTGCTTAGCACAGTGATAAGTACCTACGAAAATAATGCTGTTCATGATATTAATAATGATTAAGATGGTAATGATGAATCAAAATTCAAGTCCTCATTAGCATGAAAGGTTTATCAATTCTATCTCTGCAAAGCCCATTATATCTGTTTCTTCTTCCAATGTCCTAGCTGTAACCAATATCACCATTTACTTGTGTCTTATAATAACCTCCAAACTCATTACTCTTCATTATTTTTTATCCTTACATGAAAAGTATGTTCCTAATACAAATAACAGGTCTTATCACTTTTCTAATCTGAAAAAAATGTAATTGAGCTTTATTTATTTATTTATTATGCCACTCACTTTATTTTTGCTTTTGCTCAAATATAAACATCTTATACAGGTTTTCCTAAATCATCCTACTTAAAATAGCCCTCTTACCTTATTTTTGTTAGCACTTACCTCTGTCTGATGTTTTATTGTATACAGTGATGCATCTCTTAAAAACGGGAATATGTTCTGAAAAATGAGTCATCAGGTGATTTTGTCATTGTATAAACATCATAGAGTGTACTTACACAAACCTAAATGGTATAAACTACTACACACCTATTGCTCCTAGGCTACAAACCTGTAAAGTATGTTACAGTACTGAGTACCATTTGTATCACTGTGTTACATATTTGTGTGTCTAAATACATCTAAACATAGAAAAGGTTACAGTAAAAATAGTATTATAATCTTTATGGGACCGTGTTGTATATGCGGTCTGACATTGACCAAAATGTCTTTATGCAGTACATCACTGTTTGTAGTTTTATCTTTTTTCTTTTCTAGAAGACAAATTCTGTGGGAGTTGGACTTTGTCTGCTTTACATACTGATATATCCCGAGAATCTATTAAAGTGGCTGAAACATAAAAGTGCTCGGTAAAAAATATTTGTTTACTAAATTAATGATTAATGTTTGTCTTTCCTAGTAGAAGTTGTTGTTGAGGGCTAGAATATTCTCACCCTTCAACAAAATATTACGTCTTGTACATGATGGGCTTATAACAGAGAATTCATGAATTTTATTTTAATACTAGAGAAATCCTGGGAGTATTCAAGAAGATAATGTGGCATATACAGAACATATTTAGAGTTCTAACCCCCTAAAAAGCTACACATTTAATTTGGTTATATTGTATAAAGTAATGTAATATTCAAAATTCTCATCCAAAATGAAAATGGTTTTCCAAGTGATGACCTACTGTAATCAAAACTATACATGTTGCTATTTCCTCAATGTTTTACTTTGCCTCTAAACTGAATCTCTTCCTTAGTGGGATCAGCTGCATCTAATCTCAAGCCCCCCACCCTACCCGCTACCACCATTTCAAGACCTCAGGAAGGCTGGATAATGTGCCATGATTCAAAATCTATTATCAAATTTAATTTCTCCCGCTATTCCCTCCCAGTTCCTATTTTGTGGTATGAATGTGATTCATTTCATAGATCAAATTATTCTTTCTATAAATTAAGAGTTTAACTAGATAAACATAAAAGTCCCTTCTGAGTCTAACTCTCTATTATTCCATATGATATATCTCTTGGAAATTCTGAGTAGTATATTGGAGGCATAATACCTTTCAAAATTTTTAAATTTAAAATATGTTTCTATAAACAATTTTAACTTTAGAACATAAGTAATGTAATTATGGATTAAAACCAGAAATATGATTTGCCACTAAGAGCAAATATTTATTGATTTATTAGCACTGTCAATATTTAAAAAAAAACTTGGTTACCATAGCAAAGCTAAATTAGAATTAATGTTACTTACCACTTGGTTGACTCTTCTAATAATTTTTATTTGTCTGAATTACATTTCTGCATCACACAATCCAGTATTCTAAATTTATCTTCTAAACTGAATATAAATTATTATTATATCTACTGTTTATTTTAAAAACACCAGATTTATTCTGTCTATTGTTAATGAAAGGGCAAATATTTAAAATATTTTCTCACAACTAGCACTACCTGCTAATTGTAAAAAATATAGAAATTTAAGGAAATGAATTAATTAACTACTAGCAGCATATTGTATATTCTTCTAGACACATAATTATGAAAAAAGAAGATGATTGTTTAAAGTCCTACACGTATAAATGAAGTGTTAAATTATATTGTCTGTATCTCCTTATCACATTTTCAAATGATATCGATTATGTGTTACTTTTTGCATCTGTTTTAACTTAAAATCAACGTTTTCCCATGTCAACACAATCTGTTAGAAAACAGTTTTTATTGTAACAAAAGACCTCAAAGATCTTGGCTTAAAACCACTACTTGATTATGTTTTATTATTCTGTGTTAACTGGCTCGGCTGGGTAGTTCTGCTGCATCACATCATGTTAACTGGGGCTTCAGTCATCCAGAAACTCAGAAGGAGTTGATGCCCAAGGGAGCTCATGCAAATGCCTGGCAGAATACATAAGTTGTTGGCTGAGAGCTGTGGCCTCTCCATTGGGCTTGGGTTTCTTACACCATGGTGGCTGTGTTCTGAGAGAGAAGGTTCCAATAGCGAGCATTCCAAGTGAGAGGAACCAGAAGCTACTACTCTTAACTGCTATAGACCTGGTCCTGGCATAGTGTCATTTCCATTGCATTTTATGGAATAATCGGTCACAGGACTTAATTAAGGGGAGGCAAAATAGACTGCACTCTGAATGGGGAAAATGAGAGATTTGGGTCCATCTTTAATCCACCATAATAGCAACATAATTTTTACTTAGATATGCACCATAATTTAGTCAAAGCTAGAAATAATCTGTGCTAAAATTGTTCAGCAAAAGGAGAAAGGCTGTTAGCATTCAGGCTGAGACACATCTGTGCAACTTTTTTGAGTTTAGCCTATTTGGAGTTGACTCAGCTTCTTGTTTATGTCGTTTTTGAAATTTAGGGAATTTCCAACCATTATTTCTTCAAACACTTTTTCAGTTCCATTCCCTTTCTCTTTTTCTTCTGAAACTCCACGGGCACGAATGTTAGGTCTTTATTATAGTTCCACAGGTCTCTGGTTTTCTGTTCATTTTTCTTTTTCAGTTTATTTTGGCTCTTATGTTCAGATTGGGTAATTTCTATTGTTATATCTTCAAGTTCACTGAACTTTCCTTTTTCTTCTTCATTCTGCCCTTAAGCCCATCCATTAAGTTTCTTGTTTCAGTTATTGTATTTTTAGTTCTGAAATTTCCATTTAGTATCTTCTATTTCTTAGCTGCAACTTTTTTTTTCATTTGTTTCAAGCATATTTATAATTGCTCGCAGAAGCATTTTTATGATAGCTACTTTAAAATCTTTATCTGTTAATTTCAACATTATTGTCATCTTGGTGTTGTTATTTAATAATTATTTTCTCTCATTTACGGTGAGATTTTTCTGGCTCATCCTTTAATAGGTGATTTTTTTATTGTATCCTGAACATTTTGAGTATTATGTCATGAGACTTTGGACCTTATTTAAATTCTGTTTTAGCAGACCTTCTCTGACATGTGGAGGTGAAAGTCCCAGTTCTCCATTTGACCCTCTTTGACACCCTGACTGGGAGAGGCACCTTGTCAGTGCTGGGCAGAGATGGTATTTCTTGTTCCCCACAAGGCATCTGGTGACACCATCCTACTTGGAGTGGGGAAAGCAGCTCATTAATACTTCCACATGATTCCCACTGACACTGAAGAGGGGGTGGGCTACTTGTCCCTTGATCAAGATGAAAGTTCTGGCTTCCCCATTCAGTCTTTTCTGACAATGGTGGGAAGGAAGGAGTACCTTGTGTGGTTATATGGGGATGGCAGTCCAGGCTCCTCATATGCCTCCACTGAAACCATGGGGACAGTGTCTGATTATCACCAGGTAAGAATTAAAAATCCCAGCTCCCTACTCAGATTTCTAACACTACCCTGTTGGAGAGGTAAGGGTACCTCATTATACCTTGGTAATAGTGGAAGTCTAGGCTCCCCATTGGGCCTTTACTAACTGGGATGAAGGTAGACAGTGTTGCTTTCTGTGGTGTTTGGCTAGAATAAAGTAGTTGTTGTTTTAACAGTTTCTGTTTCGCGTGATTACCCCTTTTCTGGTCTTTTGGCTAGAGAGAGCAGGAGATTGTTGTAATGAGCAGGAGGAACAGAGAGACGTACATCTACTCGATACGGAACTTTTTTTTTTTTAAATCTGATTATTTTCCACTTTGTATGTCATCAACATTTTCAAATGTTGTTACACTGACTTCTCAAACGTCATTTTTAACAAGAAGGATCTATACTAAAATATCAGAGAAATATCTCTAGATGGTGGAATTGCATGTGATTTTTATTTTCTCTTTTGTTTTTTATCTGTCATGTCTAAATACTCTAGTGAGCATATATTGCTTCTGTGGTAAGATATTACTAGATTATTATTAGAAAGCATTAGATTAACATTTCATATACAACAGTTAAATATAAATAGTGCAATATAGACAGAGGCAAGTCACAGGAACTCTATACATAGTTTAGAAGATTTGACAGATTTTTAAGAGTTCTATGTCTTTTAAATAGTAAGAACTTTGCAAAATTTAAATTCTTATTTCCTATCTTATAATTCAATAATAGTTAAGGCATATCCCTTTGTGTTCCCTCTCCTCATCCTCCCCCCTCCACCTGCCCAGGTATACCATAAAAAAACATTTCAGTGCTTTGTTTTTCTTGTCTGTTCTACACTGAAAAGAACAAAGTTAAGAATATCCTTAATAATGTAGTTTAGGGACAGATGGCCATACAAAAATAACCAAGTTTACCAAAATGATGGTAAAAAATGCCACATTTCTCTGAACATTGTCACTGAGCAACAGGAGTGAAATTCAAGATTTTTATGCCTTCTCCCTCAGAACTAAAGAGTGAGGGAAAATAACAGTATCAGACTCGGTTAAAAGAATCTTTCCCTGATCATTTCATTTTAATTACTTAAACTAAACCTTTACCATATGAATAGTTTGACCTGTACCTCAATCAATTGCTAATTAAAAACCCACAAAACTGTGTTCTCTTTTCCTCTGTGCTAGACAAAATAGGACTTCTTAAATTATTTTATCTTCCAGCTTTCTCATCTGTAAAATAAGAAATTGCAATGTTTTCCAACTTTGAAATCATTTTAACTTTTGAAATGAGAAAAGGGCATCATCTGTACCTTACTGGGAGGTCTCTAACCTTCCTCTTCACTCCCTGCTCACATCCCCTCACAACACTCCATGCACGATTTAACTCAGAGTCCTGGTTAATTTTTATTAGGTTAAATATATTTTTTTACTTAAGAGATCAATTCAGTAGTCCAGTCAACAGTTGATTGAAAAGAAGATGTTGAACTTACTAAAATAATTATGTTAATGTCAGTAATCAGTAATTATGGATCTCCACTGAAAACTGTACTGTTCTGATTTTGGTCAGAGTACCACCAAACACTCAGATAAGGGACTACAGGCATCAAAAAGAGAGATTTCTTCATTTCTAAATCAAAAGCAAACTGGTTGGAACTTCTGGGAGTCAAGAGAGGACTCTTTTAGTGAAATGATTAGGAATTATAAGCATAAAATGCTTTTTTTTTTTTAAAAAAAAGCATAGTGGTATTTTTTTGTTCATGTTGATCAAGTTCAAATCTTTTAACTCTTTATTCATCCATTTAATTCATTCAACAGACATTGTGTTAAATATATGGAAGTAAGCTAGATGGACATCCTCATTATGTTCATGAATCTTAAAATATCTTCATAATGGAGTGTGTCTTCAAAAAAATCAATTTGCAACTTCGCTTGTCTGTTTCCACAATGAAGATAACTCCAAAATGTGCTAATAGACTTACAAAGCCATAAGAAAGGATGCTAGTGAAAAAAGATAGAAATGGAAGTCAATTTGCTTGCCCTGAGGCGGCATTCTCTATATGTAGAGTATTGTCAATGAACATAGACTAGAAAATGACTGGGGGAGGAGAAGGGATAAAAGGACAGAAATAATTTATGTAAACAGCTGACAGAAATCATTTCTTTGAGATTCCATATTAAATCTCCTTTTATCTATTGAATTCATTTCCTTTGTTAGTGAAGTTTCCGACATATTGAGGCTCCATCCCTCCACTGCATCTGTACCCTGTTGTGTCATCTTTCACTCAAGATGGCTGAGACATATGACACCAGCTAAATGTATGTACAGTATTCCACACTAGGGCTCCTTCCCCAAATACCTACCATAATAAGTTTGGCTGGAAAAGCCATAAATATCAAAGCTCCTTCTCACTTTAGTATCTATTTCTTAAAGTTGAGTCCACAGCTAGTCTATCCCCTTCATCCCTTTTCCTTTGGTCCTATTCAGGTTCTAACAGCCATCCAGAGCCGAGGACCTCCCAGACTGTTTTACAGCCCTACTGGGAGGTACTGGTACTCTGTCACAGAGGATTCTCCCCCAAAGACACTGTCAATCGTATCATAACATTCCATCAGGGAACATAAACAACAAGTAGGAAAGAAACAGATACTCTCTTTTATTTTTCTCTAAAACCATACCCCACTATATTAGCCTCATTGTGTGTCCTTTAAACATTCACTTCATATATTTAGGCTCTCTCTGATGAGGGTGTGGGAAGTTGTGTTTACTTAAAAGAATAAGAAAATAGGGAATCTAAAGTGTTTGAGAAAATCTTACTATGGCATTGTTGAACCAGAGGAAAAGAGAGACAGGGGGACACATCATTGAAAGAAATTCTTGGTTAATAAAAAGCTACTGTCAAGGTTTTATAGAAAAGAGAGAATATTAATTTTTTGTTTATCCAGAAGCTATGATAAATATTGCTGAGGAACAAATGATGCTGACTATCTATTTTAGTTTGAATGCTGAACAATTCCTGATAGGGACATTGAGAGTACTGGACACTTGCATTTAAAGTCTTCATACAAAGAAAGTGGCTTTTCCACTTCAGACGAGGATTGACCCAGACTCAAAAGAGAATTAAATGATTGAATAAAAAGCAAAACCAAATAGTACTAGGCTCATCTCTTTAGAGATTTTCCTTGGTCACATATGCCTAAGAGTTTCACCAGAGAATATAGGATGACTGTATGCTTTAGAGCATAGTTATTCTTAAGGTAATTATATAGTAATATATATATTAATGTATATTTTTTCAAGTGTTAGTGTGTATTTAGTTATTTTCAAGATAGTCTTACTTTTTTTTTATAAAATCCCAAGTAAAATAACTTTTTCAGTGTCTATGGAGGGTAATTTATGTAATTCAAAAGATGCAAAAGAATTGTTAACAACCTTCAGAGTCTAGATTGGCTAGGGAAGCAGAATCCATTGAGAATGGTGCTTCAATATAACGGATTCCTACTGAGGTGTGCAAGTAGTTCCTGGCAGCAATTATTTC
>RJWJ010036117.1:0-16263 GCA_004363605.1 Indri indri
CCATAGTCCCAGGTCTGCCCACAATTCCAGGCCCTGAAGAAGCAGGTTCCCAGCACAGCCAGATGCAGCTGTATCTCAAGCTGTTATCGTTAAGCTTGCTGGATTTAGAGCTGCAGTTCTAAGAGGCAGTTAGTTCTATGATGTGACCATCTGAATGAGAAAGGGATTTGTTTTTTGCCATCAGAGCAGGGTTATTAAGCTGGGATTCAGAATCATCTATAGAGTGGGTCCAGAGCTTGGCCTCAGGGAATTCTCTGAGACATTTAAAATTATGCGCAAAAATTTGTGAATGTATCGTTTTCCTAGCAGAGCTTTTATCAGAATCTTGATGGAATATATAATGTCCCCAAAATTTAAGCACTCTGAGTCTAGAGGGAGGGGTTATATTTATTTTGGCCATCATCCCTCTATCTGAGGGTAGGGAAAGTAAACACAAGCTTCTTTGAAGATATTCACTGGTACCGAGAGATAAATAAAAAATGACTTCAAAGAGTGTGATTATTTCTTGATTCTTCACACATTGTTCAGAATTTCCTTGATTTACCCCAGGTGGCTATATAAATTACATACTCTGAGGAATGACATACTGTCCAAACTCAAGATATCAACTCTACCTACATTAATTTCCTATTGGTGCTGTGACAAGTTCCTACAAACCTAGTGTCTTAAAAACAATACATACTTACTATCTTACAGTTCTGGAGATCAGAAGCCCCAAATCAGTCTCTCCCCCGGACAGATTGTTGGTAGAGTTGAGTCCTTCTGGAGGCCCCAGGGCAGAAGCCATTTTCGTGCCTTTTGCAGCTTCTAGAGACAACCTGAATTCCTTGCCTCATTGCCAAGTCCTCCACCTGGTCAGCAAAGGAGCATCTTCAAATTTCTATCTGCTGTTGCCATCACGCCACCTTCTCATCGACTCTGAAACTACCGCTTCCACTTTATAAGCACCCTTGTGATTACATTGGGCCTACTTAGATAATCCAGGATAATCTCCCATTTTAAAATTCTTAATCACATCTACAAAATCCCTTTTGCCCTGTAAATTAACATAATCACATATTCTATGGATTAAGATATGGGCATCTTAGGAGGTTCATTATTCATCCTAGTACATATCCAAATTGTACATAAAATTCTTTGGTGTAAGATACTAAGTAGTATATCCACCTAGATGATCTTGGATAAATAGCATATTATGCCACGATTAGTCTTGGGATTCAATTAATTTTTGTGATAAGCCCTAATGTGACTCTGAGGAAATGGAACACTAGACAGCTAAGATTTTATTTTTAAAAAATGCTTATATTTTTATCAGATTATGAAGGCAATTCTTCCGTATTTTGTAAAAATACCAAATAACATGAAAAGATAAACCTTAGTATAACTTTCTTGCCCTGAGATAGTCACCATTAATATTGTATATATTCCCTTGGACTCTTTCTTCCAAGAGTGGCTATGTGAGTACACACATTCTCATTTGTATACACATATAAACATATACTATTTTCCTACAAATTTGGCAATATAGAATAAGGAATTATGAATCTTCCTTTTTTCTCACTTAAGATTATGTCATAAGCATTTCCCATGTCACCAAATATTTATTGAAGGTAAAACTTGAATATAATAATTAATGCTCTTTAATATAATTACCCAAAATTGTTAGCCATTTTTCTATTTTAAATGCTCTTTATTTTTAGTGCTAACAGGATTTCATGGAGGTGTAATTAAGTAGAGTAAATGTAAAAATCTTAATTTATTTACCCAGGTAAACACCCAGACCAAGATGGGGAATATTTCCATCATGCTAAAAAGTTCCCTTTTGCCTCATTGCAGTCAATCTCCCTACCCAAAGCAAGAAGTATTCTCATTTCTATCACCGTGGGTAAGTTTTGTATGTTTTTGATGTTCTTCATTTACATATAGATTATTTCATACTGAATATAAAATGTATTTTTTTATTGTCTAGCTCTTTTACTCAGTATAATGACTTGAGATTTACCCATATTGTTCCATGAATCGTTGGCTTGTATTTTTGTTTGTCTGAAAAGTATTCTATTTTATAAATATGCCCCCATTTTGATGTTGAACATTGTTGATGGACTTTTGGACAATTGGATTGCTTTTCATTTAGGGATGTTATGAATAAAGCATCTGTGAATATTCTGATAACATTTTTTTTGTGGTTATGTGTATTCATTTCTATAGGGTATATACCTACGAATAAAATTGCTAGGCTATTGAGTTGGTTTCAGTTTTCCAAAACCAAAGTGGTTTTCTAAGTGGTTTACGATTTTGCATTCTCAACAATGTGTATTAGAGTTTTCATTGCTCCACATCCTTACCAACACTTGGTCTTTTAGCTTAGTTATTCTAATATAGAGAATAGTATCTCATTGTGTTTTTAATATGCACTTCCCTAATAATGATTTTCATATGCTTATTGATTATTTCAATATTTTTTGTGGGATGATTTATCTTTTTATTATTGATCTGTAGAAGTTCTTTGTGTATTCTAAACATGAATTCTTTGTCAGATATATGTATTACAAGTATTTCTTCCCAGCCTGTGGTTAGCCTTTTTACTTTATTAATGTTGTTTTTTGATAAACAGAAGTTTTAAATTTTGATGTTTAATTTGTATTTTTCTTTTGTTATTAGTGTTGTTTGTATTCTCTTTAAAAATCTTTGCCTTCCTCAAATTCATAAATATATTCTCCTAAGTTTTCTTCTAGAAAACCTTATGCCTCTAGCCTTTACTTTTAGTCTATGACCCATCTCATTTTTTAATTTAATTTTAATTTTTTTAATTTCAAAATATTAAGGGGATACAAATGTGTTAGGTTACATGGATCACTTTTGTGATACTTGAGTCCGAACTATAGGTGTACTTATCACCTAAATAGTATTCATTGTACCCATTAGGTAGGTTTTTATCCATCTCTTTCTCCCTCCTCCCTTCTAGTTGATTTCCACTGAGTTTTACTTCCCTCTGTGCACATGTGTGATCATTGGTTAGTTCCAATTATTGGAAAGACATTCCTTTTGCCATTTCACTATATCAATGCCTTTGTAAAAAATCAATTGACCATATTTAAAAACATTATAATTATTTCCAGTTTTCGTGTTTTATAAATTGTTTATTCACATTTTTATATCATTGATTATATTCCTAAAATAGAAGACCAAAGTGAAAGTGTTGAAGAATGTAGGTGCTTTAAGTGCTCATCAAATTTCCTGAGATTATTTGCTCCTGTTTGTACTCAAGCCAGCAGGAGATGAGAATACTCATTTATCTTATCAGTAACAATATATTAGCTTAAAAATTAATGAATATTATAGGGAGAAGGGTATATCATTGTTTTAACTACTTTTGTTTGATTGTTAATGAAGATTTTTAAGATCAAAAGACTCAGAACCAGAATATTTGAATTTGTGACTCTATTATGTACTAACCTTGTAGTATTGAGGAAGTAAATTACTTGTGCTTTTATTTTTTCATCTTAAAAATGGGAATAATACTAGTATATATTTTATAGGTAGTATGTGGTAATAAAAGTATGAGAATTAAAATAAATAATCCAAGTATAGTACCTACCACAATGCACCACAATGCCTGGCATTTAGTGAGTGCTCAACATGTGTTAACCATTATTAATATTATTACATAATTACCAGGCCTTTAAATTTCTTTTGCAATTTTTGTGTCTGCTGGATAAGTAATATTTCTTGGCAATTGAGAAATATTTGAGAGATTTTACAGCAAAATGGAGATAAATCCAAGCATCCGTAAGTGACTGAACAAAAAGAAAGCAAATAAAAGTGTGAAATGAAATAAAAATCAAACTTCAGCATTTTCAAAAACTTGCCCAGAGGTGGTCTTAAAAATGTCTATAAATTTCATTTGAAACAATGCTTCTTAACTTGAAATGCTAAGCAATATTGTCAGTGTCATGCACACACACACACACATACACACACCTTTTCCTAGAAAGAAGTTCAACACTTTCCCTTAGATTTTCTATAAGACACTTAATTGGGAACGCAGCCAAGACGGTGGACTAGAAGCAACTGGCACATGGTGCTCTCTAGGAGAGGATCAAAAACTGCAAGTAGATGCTCACTGTGTAGGGCTGTACACAGTGGCTCATGCCTATAATCCCAGCACTTCGAGAGGCCAAAGTGGGAAGATTGCTTGAGGCCAGGAGCTCAAGACCAACTTGGGCAATATAGCAAGACCCCATCTCTACAAAAAAAAAAAAAAAAATTAGCCAGATGTGATGGCATGCACCTGTGGTCCCAGCTACTTGGGCAGCTGAGGCAGGAGGATCGCTTTAGTTTGAGGCTGCAGTGAGCTATGATGACACCACTGCATTCTAGCCCAGGTGACAGAGAGAGATTTTGTCTCAAAAAAAAAAAAAAAAGAAAATCTACATGTAGCTCTTGGAGTTGTTTCAACATATATAGGCTGCAGGAATAGAGAAGAAAAAGCAATGCTATGCACTGATTGTTAGCTGAATAATCATATAGACTAGTTTGCCTGGAAGGTCTTTACATCTCTGCTTTTCTCTTTTTGAAATGTAAAGATGTTAAATTGAATAAAAGCTGTCCATGGAATGAATGGCAAGTATTCAAAGACCTAATTCTAATTAAAACCAAGTTAAGGAAAAAAGCTTGTACCTCTAGACAGATAAAATATTCCCTAGTGGCTAATTTACTGTGTGTCCTGTAAAACAAAGTGCAATCTTTCTTGCCCAAGAAAAGCCATCTGTCAAACTTATTCAAAGGTTATATCATTTTCCTTTTAGGTATGCAACAGTTAAATGGCTTGAAAATGCGAATTAAAAATGCCTTTCACATAGCCGTTGGATTATGTCAAGGATCTACCTTAATAAATACTCACTGAGGATCTTCTTTGTGCAAACCAATATACGTATGGGAGATAAAGAAGTGACTGAGATTTTCCATATTTCAGGATCTTATTACCTCTTGGGTAAAACTAGAACTAAAATAAGGCAGAGTATGATATACTGGAGTGGGAAGAGGGAAGATATCTTCCTTTCATGAGTGGAAGATGACATCTGCTCTATACTCTAGGAGAAAGAAAAATTGGAATGAAATAGCTTTAGCCTGTCTCTTTATCTTAGTATTCATTTCTCACCATAAGAAAAGGAAGAACTTATCCAGTTGGTAATCTCAGAGAAATCTAGGTGTATAGGGAGGAAAAGGCCTCTCCTTTTAGAAGGCAATGTTAATTGAACTACAGTTATGCAAGATACCAGCAATGGTGGACAAAAGATGAAGGGTCTACAGGACCTTATTCTATTTTTCTTGGAAAATTCTTGTGAATCTGCAATTAATTCAAAATGAACTGTTTTTAAAAAATCAATAATAGCCTCTGTATTTCTCTAAGGCTATGCAACTAATAGAGTAGCTGGTAACTACATGTGGCTATTGAGCATTTGAGATGTCTTTTAAGTATGAAATATATACCAGATTTAGTATGACACGAGAAGGAATACAAAATATCTCATTATAATTTTATTTTGATTGCATACTGAAATTATCATGTTTGGGGTATATTGTATAAAATATGTTATTAAAATTATTTTTGTCCTTTTAAATTTTTATGTGGCCACTAGAAAATTTAAACTTATAGTTGTGGCTTTTATTATATTTCTATTGGACAGAGATGCTTAAAATTACTTTCCTGAATGAGTTTTTAAGGGAAGCTAAAATTTTGCAATTAGCTAGATATGTAAGCATCTTCTCAGTAGACAACTTTCCTCACAAGGGATGCAAATTTTGGAAGAGATGGAAACATAGGGAAGCCCTTAGGTCTAAGCCATGTTTAACAATCCAAGTGGAAGTGTCATTTATGAGATTTTAAGCCTCATTTATTATTAATAATTATTTATTTTAGCTTCTTGTGTCTATTTCAATGTCTAGACTGGGGACAAGAGGATAAGGGTGATTAGACTTTCTTAAACCCCTAGCATGAAGGGATGAATGAACTACAAACAGCATAGAGAGAAGAAAGAGATAACTTTGAATCCAGGGTATATAAAGAAGACTAAACAAAATGGAATTTATGTTGAGCTATGTATATAGAAATATTCTAGGAAAAAAGTATATTAAAGAGAAAGTCATGAAACCAGAGAATGTGGGAGTGGTTTGGGAGACAGCTAATTAGCTTATTTGGCTAGATATTAGGATATTTGCCTACATAGGGCATAGTGTCCCCAGGGTTGCTTAGGGTAGATTATGGAAAAACTTGAATGCAGCCCATACATTTTGGAATTATTCCATAGATAATGGGGTGGCATGAAATAATTTTGAACAAAACAGTAAGATGATTGGGACTCTGTTTTGAAATAACTGCTAGCTGTATGAAGAAAAGATTGACATAAAGAAAAGTTGGAGGCAGAGAGACCAGAGTACTGAAGAATTACCCAGTAGTCTATAAAACCTGACATAAGTGGTTAGGACAACCGCATTAGTATCCATGATTCTTCCATTCAAATTCAGTAAATAATTGTTGAGAATATTCTCAAAGTAGCATTGTATAAGGCAAATGGGTTACCTGTCCTCATCAAGCATGTACTCCACTGGGAAAAATAGGCATTGAACAAATATTTAAAAGTGTGTCATTCAGCATTATAAAGGTCAAATGCAAAGTTCTTACGGTACATTTAACAGAGAGTCCTAAACTAACCTAGCCTTGGGAATCAGGAAATAATGTCTCAGCTGAGCCCTGAAAAATAATTGACTGTCAGTGAATCAGGGAAAAGGAAAGAGAATGTGCCAGATAAGAAAACAACAGGTACAAAGGATACGATGTGAGAAAGAGCATGATGCTTTTAAAGAACTTCAAGGATCCCAGTATGACTGAAACGTGAGAGCAAGAGCGGGAAGAGAAGGCATGGATGAGGGTAAGGTCATGTACAGCATATGTCATGATAGACTGCAGTTCCTAAGTCATGATAAAGACGTGACAGAGACTGCTTTCCATGTGTTGTGACAGAGATTGCAATCTACATCCTTCAAAAGACATGGGAAATCATCAAAGGAGTTCATACAGGAGTATAAAGTGATTAGATATTAGACAAAATTAAATATTGGAATAGGAAGGTAAGTGGAGCCCACTCAGACCACATGGCTCAGAGGACTGGACCAGAGGTATGCTAGAGTGTATCAGAAATGTTGTGCGTAGAAGACAGATAAATTACAGGCTGTTAAAGATATCCGTTTGCTGAATAAATGAATGAATAATGGGTTGGAGGAGGGAAGAGAAGGGATAGAGATCGTTTAGGATGCTGTTATTGTATTCTCAAGAGGGAGATGGCAGTTACTTGAATTTTAGTAATACCAGTGTGAATAATAAATAAATAAATAAATAAAAGAACCTAGAATTATTTAAGAAGGAACTGGAGGAGACTCAATGTTTGAATAAACAAAGGGAGGTGATTAAGAAGGAACAGCTAAGGACAATATTCATGTTGCTGGCTTGGTATTAATAGATAATACCTTCCATGAAGAAAAAGAATAAGGAAAAATGTATAGAGAAGATTTAAAAGCACCATGCATAGCATGTAAGCCTTTTTTTTTTTTAATCCTGTTGGATTTTTTAAGGAATTTTGAGATGACTAAACCCAATTCCGTCATTTTATGCATGAGGAAAATGCAGAGTTAAGTGATATTGGCAAGATCTCACAACTGGTTAGTGACAAAACTGACTAAACAGACCTCTTGAGTTCTATATACCCCATATCTTTTCTCTGCATCTTTGCTTCCTAAAGTGTGACCCATGGACAGGAAAGCATCAGCATGAATGGTGCTCTTGCCAGAAATGCAGATCTAAGGCCCTATCCCGGATCTCTTGTATCTGAGTCTGCATTTCAGCAAGATACCCACGTGATTTGTACACACATTAGAGTTTAGTCTTACTGTTCTACATCACACATCCCTATTTTGTAGGTAGAAGTCAAAAACTAAATCTACAAAAGACCATTCTTTATAGCCACAAGACAAATACTTTGCTTTTTCTTTTGTATAACCCAGCATCATAAATCTCAATTTTGTGTTCCGTAAAAAGGACCATTCCTGATAATGCCAGGGGGCTGCTTTTACTCTTAAAAATGAAAGGTTAAAAATGTCAGCCATTTTTTTCTGTGTCAGAGGATGTAATTGAATATAGCTGTGAGCTCAAGATATAATCAATCTGCTATTTATATCTTAAATTGATCTTAAGGATAAAGATAACACAGTTGATCTTGTAGATGTTGCTAGTTTTGTAACTCATCCCTGACACCAATCAAATTAATTCTGGACAGACATCTTGTCCCCAATTATTTGTTGTTAGAAAGAACATCCTCTTTGCTCTCAAAGGCTGTGCACACTCTCCAAATCCTCTGTTCTGCACAACAAGCCTTCAGGGTATGTAACTGTTTTTCATAGAAACTGGTTTATTTGCCTTCAAATCAAACTTTGCAGACTTTGCAGATGATGTTTTGGTTCATTGTTTACCCCATGCATGGGGGTAGCACAAGCTTTTGTTATCTGTTTCCATATTCTGGCTCATTAGCCAACATGTCTTCCTTTTCTTTCCTCTCATAATTTTCCTTTTGAAAAATCTAATCTAGTCATTTTCTTCTAGTGTTCCAGTCTCTTGCCTGAGAGTAGCCAGGTGCGTATCAATTTGTTGCTCAGAGGTGGTATTTCCATGACAAAGAAAGCTTCCTAAAAACACAGCATAATCTTATTTGTCTTTGTTCCCCAGAACCTGTCACAATGTATTTGGATTCTGCAAAGACTGTTGAAAACAAGTCGGGGGAAAACACACACAAACCAAGCATTAAACAATAAAGCAGATTTTTTAACTCACTAACCTAAAAAGTCCAGAATATGTTCTGATTTGGGGGAAGACTTGACACAGTGGTTCAAACCCACCAAGGTCCCTGTGTCTTTTTTTGGCAGCAAAATGGCTTTAGTGGTTCCAGGCTCCACAGCTTCATATTATATCATCGAGGAAAGAAAGAAACTCTCCTCCAGTTGTGTACGTGGAAGAGAAGGGAAAATCCTATTTCCAAGAGGCCAAATAGATTCTTCTTATTTTTAATTGGTTATGATATGCTTATCCTTGAATCAATATTGGTGTCCATGGAGATAGTCTATGTCAATTGGCATAAGCTAACCCAGGATACTCTTGAAGTCAGGGAATGGTGGTGGAGCCCACCCATACCACCTTATTATGTGTACCAAAGACGATATGTGTACTAAAGAAAAAATTTAAAGTTTTGATAAGGAAAAGAACAGCAAAATAAAGATTTCCACTTGTTGAATAAATGAATGAATGAACAATTGAATTGAATTCATATTGACTTTATAGTCCTTAAAACAGAACCAAGTCTTCAAATGTAGTCTAGGAATCGTAAAAATTATTTCTTGGGTAATTTCCAAGAGGAAAGAGATATATCAAAATCTTCATGTCATTACAAGAAAAGGTTATCGATGTTTCCTCAAACCAATTCATCTCTTCCTGGTCTCTGTTCTCCTCTATATGCAAGATTAGATTTGCAATCCTTCCTCTTTGTTGCCATTTTTCTTTTAGTCAGATACTGCTTAAAGCATGCTGTTATTTATAGTGTTCAAATCAGCTTCTTGTTTAGCTGCAAAATATATCTTTTATACCATTCTCACGAATGTGTATAACACAACTTGAATATGAAGCTGAGTCCTCTTGAAATATAGAACAGAAGTCTGGCTTGTTTTTATTCTATTTGCTTTTCTTCTAATTATCTGCTGTTTCAGTGACAGTTGTCAACCACAGTAAATATATTCTTAGCATGGATATAAGTGTCTTAAATGTCCATATATGAAGTTTCATACTCTGCTTCATTCTTGGACCAATCCCAATGAACTATGAAAATCCAATTTAAAAAATTACTATGGCATAACTAACTATGTTCAACGTGATAGTACCAACACACTTTAGATATTTTTGAAGTTGTGGAATTGGTCATATACTCCAAAACTATGTTAAATATTTTGACAGAGAATGGTAGATACAGTCTACTTAAGACAACCACATTAGTTTTTTCTCCTCTCCTGGTTTAGCCTCCATATATTGAAATATAATTTGCTTTGCTGTAAAAGAGAATTGTTAGATTTTACACACTATTCTGTGGTCCTAAGAGGTTGTAGTTTACAGATGGATTTGGATTCAAATCTCACTTCTGCCACTTACTTACTTGCTGTGAGGATGTAGGCAAGTTGCCTAGCCTTGCTAATTGCAATTTCTCTAAGAATTAAATGAGCTAATTCAGGAAGAGCACTTAGTATATAAACCTGAAACATGGTAGGCACTCAGTAAATGCTATTATTAACCCTTACATTCTCAGACATTCATCCCAAACCCTTCCTATAATCAGCGTAATTCATTTGTATGGGTGGGGATAAGGATGGGTAGAAATACTTAGAGATATATTTGGTTATTATAGAGTAAGTGTTTTGAGAAAAGCAATTTTAGGGTATAAAACTAGAATTAATACCTTTTTAATAAATCCGCCTGAAAAATACCTGACGTCATATATCATATCTATACCGCAAGTCTAAACTAGCCACATATTTTTATAAATACTTACTAGAAAGTAGCCACACCCATCCCATTCATTTACATTGTTATCCTTGACTGTTTTCATGCTGCAAAGGTAAAGTTGAGCAGCTGTAACAGAGACCATCTGACTTGAAAAGCCTAAATATTTAAAATTTGTCTCTTTACAGAAAAAGTTTGCCAACCTCTGAGTTAGAATATCACTTAAGATCATTAAAAGGGGCTCTAGATGCAGTCAATAGATTGGTACAAATTACCTTCAAGATCCATTTCAACCATCTTCTGATACCATAAAAATATCTCAATATGATTTGTGGGAGACACAACCTAGAAGACAAAATACATTTATTTCATTTAGACTTTTTATAGCCATGTGTAATAACACTCTGAGTTCCCTGAAAGTAGAGCTAGAGACAAGCCTTTGCATGCAGGTAGTTTATTTGGGAAGCGACACCAGGAAACAGCAGTGGGAAATCAGAAAGGTTGAAATAGGGTATGAGGAAAAGGATATTATTGAGCTGATCACTGCTGTGAGCAACAGAAGCTCAATCCTTAAGGATTCCCTGAAGAGCTGTGTAAAATGCAACTAGAACGCCCATTTGAGGCTGGAAGAAGGGAACATTTATCCATTAGCTTTGATCTTCCATCAGGCAAGCCCCTCATGGGGTGTTAACTAGGTTAACATTTCTAGATTTGTACATTCACCCATGCCAAGAGGATTTCCACACATTTTTCTCAACTCAGCCACACAGAAGGTCCAGGCTCAGAAAGTGAAAGACACAATATAGCTGCGGGAGCTGAGTGAGGTGCTACCAGGCTGCCCCAACATGAAGCAAGTTGCCTAGCAATGGCTGGAGTAGAAGGTCAAGAGATATTAGGTGAGGCAAAAGAGGTGTCCCACAGAGTACCTGATATTCATCCAGTGTTCAGGGTGTATAAATCACTGGATAAGAAATGCTTTCCCTTCCTTATCCCATTAACTCTGATACCAACACAATGAGCTGATAGGTTTCCCTTAACCATTGTTTATGGTTAAAGAAATTAATGAGGAATCTTACGTTAAGGACACTAAATAGATAATAATTTCCTTAATAGCAGTTAATATTCATTTCATGCAATTTTATAAGATAATAGCTAATTCTGTAATTCCTGTATTCAATTGACTCAATCCCCACAAGAAATATTCCAAGTGGGTAAAATTGTTACCTATGTTACATGGATGAGTATCCTGAGGTTTAGAGAGATTAAGAAACTTGCCTTAAGACACAGCTAGTAAATGGCAGAGTTTAGTTGAGATTCAAACTTAGATTTCCAAGAATTCATGCTCCTAAACATTTTCATAATCTTCCTTTTAAAACCTTTACAATTTCCTCTTGATCAAACACAAATCTATCACTGAATACATTTTCTGTGAGCATGTTAATGATCCCTATGCTATGGCTGGGCTGTGCACTCAGTCTAGGCCAGTCAATAAAAAGACTGAAAACCCCAATATGTTTATCATTTAGTCAGTTATTTTAATCACTGTTATTGATTAGATGACTGGAGAATAATGTACATCCAAACTAAATTATAATCAATGAATATGCTGGAGTCTCTATTGGTCCTTGTGGGCTTTTAGACTTTCATTATTTAGCTTTTAAGTGTTAGAAAAATGATTCAAGTCGGTGAATAGTATTTTAAAGCATGTTAATACATTGGAAAATGATTTTCATGGCACAGCGTACCATGGCTTTACATATGATGAGCAGCAAAAGGCAGTGTCCCAGGATGGAAAGATAAATTAGGTCTTACAATGGCCTGGGGCAATGAGAATAGTCCTGAATCTAGAGTCAGAATTTATGAGTTCAAGGTCCAGCCCTGCCCCACCTGTGGTCCCAGACAAGTCCTTTAATCCCTCAAAGATAGTCTGCAGATTTTCGAGATGAGATACAGTATACCTGCAGACTATTATAAAAGTTCAGATGAAATAATATACTCGAGAACACTCGGTAAACCTTAAGTATGATTTAAATGTAAGGGGTACCTTTTGGTACCTTTGAATACAATCAGCAGATTGTGCTTTCAAAGGTAATGCACCTACAGGAATAAATTCAAAAGCTGAAAAGCACTGAGGTTTACAAACTGCCAGGCAATCTGTCAAGACTGGATAATTACGGTTACTATTTATATTTCAATGGGACACTAATTGATGGACTTGGTTCTTGAGAACATTAGCATTTTTTCTTTTTCTTTTTTATTGTGGTAAAAAATGCATAACATAAAATCTATCATCTTAACCATTTTTAAGTGTATAGTTCAGTAGAGTCAAGTATATTCATATTGTTGTAAATCAGACGTCCAGAACATTTTCATTTTGCAAATCTGAACCACTATGCCTGTTAAACAACTCTTTCTCCCACTCCCAGTAATCACCATTCTACTTTCCCTTTTTATACATTGATGACCTGTATGGGATGTTTACCAAGTGCCAAACATTTTCTGTTCTTCCCATATTATTGAGAAATCTACCTTCTGCTTACTAAATGCACAAAGATGCCGTCAAAGAATTGATTTTATTGTTTTTTTTTCCTATACTTACAAAGTCATTCAAAATGATGTGGGTGATATTTTTCCTCCTATTTCTGGGTAAAATGTTCTGCTAAATGGTTCTAGAACTTGAATCTTCTGCATTTGGATTTAGATTTATCAATGGCCTGTGTAAGCGGGAAAGAGAGTCAAAACATGCCTAGAGAACAGGAATGCCCGCATCCTGCCAGAGGACCAACTGACGGATGGGGTTGGACTTCAAGAATCTCCTCTGAGAAGCTTAGGCTTTCTTTATCCCTAACTCTGAAGTTTCAAAGGAAATGTTTCTTCCTGCCAAAAATCCAGGACAGAGAAGAAATGACGTGCTTGTTCTCCATCTCAGACAAAAGAGCCCACAGGGAAGTGGCATTGGTTAAAATAAACTTTATGTGATATTTTTGCAGGAAAGCACATGCTGACTTTGACATTGCTCCTGATTGTGATTCTTTGGTCAAATTCTCCTTGTATCTTCCTTAGTTGGTGATTTAATTTCTCCTTTCCTTTATAGGATCTTTCACAAGCTTCCTGGCCTCTTTCATTTTACATTCTACCAGGTTTGGAATAGAGACCTTGGGTGATACGTTCTTCCAGTTCAATCACAGGGCTGAGTTAGAAACAGGCCAGACTATTTCTAGGCTCTCAAATTCAACACACAAATACACACATATACATGCACACACATTGGGTAAGACACAACTGGCAACATGTGGACAGACTGACTTACAGATATGTTTTATTATTGCTACTGTGGTAAGAACACAACATGAGATTTATACTCTTAACCAATTTTTAAGTGTACAATATAGTATTGCTAACTATAGGGACAGTGTTGTGCAGCAGATCTCTAGAAATTATTTATCTTGTAAAACTGAGACGTTATACCCATTGAACAGCAACTGCCCATTTCTCCATCCTCCCAGTCCCTGATGACCACAGTTCTACCCTCTGAGTCTGTGAGTTTAACTATTTTAGATACTTCATACAAGTGCAACCATGCAGTGTTTGTCCTTCTGTGACTGGTTCATTTCATTTACTGTGATGCCCTAAAGGTTCATCCATTTGTCACATTGCAGGATTTCCTTCTTTTATAACTATCATATGATCCAGCAAGCCCACTTCTGGGTATTTATCTAAAAAAATTGACATCAGGATCTCAAAGAGATATCAGCAGTCCAGCATTCATTGCAGCACTCTTCAAAATAACCAAGATGCAGAAACAACCTCAATGTCCAACAACAGATGAATGGATAAAGAAAATATGGTACACACAGTGGAATATTATTCAGCTTTAAAATAGATGTGTGTGGGGTCTTTTTTTAATTGGTACAGAGGTTTGGGTTTTATTTTTTTGTTTTTACTTCGAATTAATCCTCCAACATTTAAAAAATTGAATATTTTGCACATACACAAAGTGAGATTTCTGCCTTCTCTTGGAGTGTTTGCACTTTATAACACTGATCTACATTCTAATATGGTGATAGCCCATGAGAGCTGAGAAGGAGCTGCCATTTTAGACTAGATCAGCGCTCTTTAATATATGACCAGCTCCTTTGGTCTGTTTTCTGTTCTAATTCCTGGCTGGCCCCAGCAATATGAAAGTTTGATATCTTTTAGTTAGCAAACCTTGTTTTTACCTCCAGAAACTATGTGTCCCTTTATCTGAGTCATCAGTCCCCAAGAAGAAAGCAGAGTCAGTTACGATCTCTGCCTATCCCTTGCCAGTGACAAAAGCTTTTTTTACATTACTTAGGCTGACTTAGTCCCTTTTGATTAAATATGAGGACATAGAATGTACTAGAATACAAGTTTCATGAGGACAAGGACATTTGTTTTCTTCTGGATCTGCAGTGCCTAAAATAGTGTCTGCACACAGTAGGTGACCAATGAACATTTGTTGAATGAGTAAATAAACTGAATTCATATGACATGCAGAGGTCTTCAACTTCTTAAGGTAGAATAGGGATATTCTACTTAGTTTTGTTTGAAAATTATTCTAAATCTTTACTTTCATTTGTGACTGAGATCCTATGTGTTGGCTGAAGAGTAAAACCAAAGGTCTATACCATTTGATTGCTATACAGAGAAAATTAGTAGTTAAAGCAATGGGGAGTTAAACTGCTTAAGTGCAAATTCTAGTTCACCACTGATAGCTGTGTGACCTTATTATGCTCTCAATATATCTAGATCTAGATATATAGATACACACACACACACACACACACATACACACACACGCACACACTGGTACTTACCTCATAGAGGTGTGAGGTTAAATGAGATAATTTTTGTAAAGCATTTTAGCAGAGTATTCAACACATAGTACGTGCTCGATAAATGCTAAATGTTAATGTTGCTGTACCTTGAAGCTCATTTTAGAATAGGGGCTAGTAAATCATTTTATCTGGATCAGGGAATTCATATGGATTAGTAGTGGAGTGGGGAAGAGAGAGTGCTAGAGCTAAGTAGAGAGCCAGAATTCAGTATTCTAGACAGTGAGAGTTATGCTATGTGATGAAACAGGAAAATGGTTTACCCCGCCCTCACCACCCCCCCAACACACACACTATGGACTAGAAGGATTAACCTGGGAGTAAGTAGCAGAGGATGAGCTGAATTAAAGGCAGGCCCTACCTGTGGTCTCTCTAAAAATGTAGATTCTGGATTTTCTTTTGCTTGTACTTTGTCGCGTATGTAGAAATTATTCTAATTTTCTTTAGTTTGAGAAGTTTGATTTAGTTCTAAAAGGTTAATCAGTTCCCAAATTTGTAAATTAGGCAAAGCCAGGGGCTCTGGCTCCTTCCCTCCGAGTCAGGACAATCTGCATCAGCACTTCTCAGAATAATACACCAATCAAGGAAAGAAATTTCACCCATTCACTTTGCTCTCTCTATGGTACTTAAGCCTTTCAAAATAACAGGCCCTTGTGACCAAGAGGTCATCTGGAAAACTATCTTGGGAGCTCTTCAAAGTCAGCTTTCTCAGCACCTTTCTTTATGACCCAGTGAGTAGAGGAAAAGCAAAGAACACATTGTTTCGAGATCATTTTCAAGCACTGTTCTATTTGGTATCTCTCCATTTGTGGA
>RJWJ010036118.1:0-16261 GCA_004363605.1 Indri indri
CAGTTATTGTTCAACAACAATGTGCAAGGTTAGGCAAGAAGAGTCAAAGCAATAAAGTGAAAGAATTTGAAAATGAGTCGGTATTGGTAATGTCTTTCCTTCCAAGGATAAGCTATTCAGAGTTTCTAGTGCTGGTAGTCAGAGGACCACTTCCTTCTTGAAAGTTTTGATGGTTCTATCTTGCTTTTTGTTCACTTGAGCTTTATTTTATCTATTCAACAGCTTCAACGTCTCTGACAGTCTTATGTCCTCTCTTCTTTCTCTCTCTCTCTCTATTTCTCTATTTCTCTCTCTCTCTCTCTCTCTCTCTGAGACAATGTCTTTCTCTGTCACCCAAGCTGGAGTGCATTGGTATAATCACAGCTCACTGCAACCTCAAACTCCTGGGCTCGAGTGATCCTCTCGCCTCAACCTCCCAAGTAGCTGGGACTGCAGGCACACACCACCATGCCCAGCTACTTTTTTGTAGAGATGGGGTCTCGCTATTTTGCCCAGGCTGGTCTTGAACTCCTGGTCTTAAGCAATCCTCTCTTCTTGGCCTCCCAAAGTGCTGGGATTACAGGCATGAGCTGCAACCAACCTTATGTCCTCTTTATACCCAGAGAGCGTTGGTGTTCTACAGAGGGTTGCTCCTGGTCTTCTTCTATTATAATTTTCCATTTCCTGATCATAGTTCCCAATATTTGTATCTCTAGTCCAACCTTTTCTACTGAGTTCCACATGTATAAGCCAATATTTCTATCTTTATATCCAACACAAATCTCAAAACTCATCAACCCCAAATTAGAATCATCTTTCTTCCTAAATCATTGAGAGTTGCTCCCTTTCACTCACATCCACTAGGTCGCTAGGTCCTATCAATTCCTTCTCAAAATACATTGATGTTTGCTACATCCTTGTTACAAAAGTCTCCTTAAAAGTCAAATCACCTCCAGTTTTACTCTAAGCCACCCCTCAAACTACTGCCAGATTGACTGTCCCCAAAATGCAAATAAGATCATGTGACTACCATACATATTCCTTCATGACCTACATAATAGAATCCAATCTCTATCATCAGATATAATAAACTCTCCATGATAAGGCCCTTGCCTCCTTCTCTATTATCATCTTCCTCCACTGACTTCCCACGCTATTCATAGTCTCTTGAAAGACCTATCATGCTGCTTTATGCCCCCATGCCTTCATGCATACATACACACACACATAATATATACACATACGTAAGTGCACATGATCACACATATGTACATGTATAGAATATGTATGTATACATATATAAGTGGACACACACACCCCTTCTAACTGGAACGCCCTCCCTCTCTTCGTTGGGACAGAGAGTGTTTCCGTTTGCTGAAACCTAGTATAAATACAAGCTTCTCTTTGAAGCTTTCTCTTACCCCTCCTCCTCTGCTTCCGGGTGATTTATCACACCCTATATTGTGCTGCCCTTTGTGCCTAAACCAAACATAGCTTTTATTGTTGCCCTTACAATATCGTATTTCTAGTATCTTTTGTATGTCTTTCTTCTGTAGAAAAGCATGAGCTCTTGAAGAGTAGGATCCGTGACTTATTTACTAGCAACATCTAGTTGCATTACCCTCCACGAAGCCTGTCAATGCAGCTGTATGGAATGAATGAAAGAACGTGCAGGTAAACTATATTAAATATAGAATGTTCATTGATTTCCGATGTTATGTTGAGAGAGTAAGAACCACATTATGCTTTGACAGAGAAAAGGCTTAAGATGCAAATATCCAGAAGGAGTAACACTTTGACATTCGGTCACAATAAAAAATATATTAGTCTGTCAGGCTTTAATGATTAGTATTATTTCCTATGTTACAATTAAAGCCAGAATTTTTCAGAGAACATGTATTAGAAAAAAAGTAAAATGATTTAATATTCCAAATAACTGTAGAAGCACAAAAGATGAAAATTTGTTTGCTACAGTATAAAAGCTTTGATATTAGTAAAATAATAAGGTGGGTCAATGTGAAACACATAATATAATCCACTAGAAAGAGAAGAACCAAAATTGTAAGTAATAATAATAGTAATATTAATCACTACTATCTATTGCTTCACTGGAACTCTACATATCTTTTCTCATTCTATCCTCAAAATAATCTTGAATATAGATATCATTATTATTTATCCCATATTGCAGATGATGAAACTGTGTCTTAGAAGGATTAATCAATTTAAATTACCAAGGTCACATAACCCAGTAAATAAAAGAACCAGGTCTTAAACTCTGACTCCAGAGCCCAAGCTCTTCTCTATTATATTAAAACAGACAATTCCTTACTCACGTTTGACCGTATTTCTCCAGACTCTTAGTGAGGAGAAATTAGGAATCACATCAGAACCAAACTCCACAGTAATTGTCTTAGTTGGATGAGGCTAAATTTTGTGATCATACTCTTGGGATTGCGAGAGCAACAGATGGGAATGGTGTTTCTCCTGAAGGGAATACATGTTCCTTGTCAATCATCTATCCACTAAATAAACCTCAGGTTCACACTGAGGACTGGACAGCAGGCAATAGGTGGAGATAGAAGAGGAGAGACATTTTCCTCTCTCTTGGGCTAGGAAGTGGTTGATATTCCTCGCCCAATAAAGGACACACCTGAAATGGTTTTGGTGGGAATTGACAAGCTGCCCCTGACTACTAGATTTAGTCAAGGTGTCTACCAGATCAGAGAAGGGGGATGAGAGTAGGGATTTGTGCAGAAGTTGTACTTAATTTTCAGGGTTGTATACCCTTTCTGTAGTTACCCAAATTTCAGTGGGATCTCAATAAAATTTACAGTCTTATCTCACCCCTATTCTGTGAAGAGTTAGAAGAAATCAGGAATGAGCCTGCGGTCTTGCTTAGGGCAAAGCAAGACAGTCAGGAGCAGTACAGCTTCTGCCAGACCAGCGTGGAGGCAGCAAAAGCAGTGAACAAGGGAAGGCGACTGTGCCCACCAAAGCCAACATCTCCGGGGCAATAGAGCAGCCCTGTAGGAAGTAGAGAAGGCTAGATTCAACAAATTAATAAACGGTGCATACAGGAAAAGCAGCTGCCACACAGACAATGACATACACACGTTTGTCCTTACGATCAACATACATTGACCATTGAAAGTATATATGATCTTATTCTCAGTCACAGGCTGTTGAGGCCTAGGCCTCTAAATCACACTAGTCATATTAATGCCCTGCTTTTAAGACCTTTAGTGCCTCCCTACTGTCTTCAAAAGGAAGCTCGAATTCCTTAGCATGCCACCAACAAGGCAACTCATGAACGGCCCCATGGCTAACATCTTGCCTCACCAGCCCTCTGACACCACACATAAGCTCTCAAGCTCAAATATACTGAATTAGGAGCATTTCTCCAAATGTGGTGTTGTCCTTTTTTTGTTTCTGGACTCAGGATGCTTTCTCTGTGTGTCATTCATTTCCCCAAACCCTTCGCCTGGCTCTGGCTCTGAAACTCATTCTCCGGGGCTCAGCTCAAAAGTTGCCTTTTCTAAAGAGCCTTTTGTGACTATACTTTAGCTTACCTATCCTCTCCACTTCCTCTTAAAACCCTATGAGAACTTATACTGTCAAATTTATCATGCTGTATTGTTATGATATGTTTACTTATCTGCTTCCTTTTTGCGTCACGTGCTCCTAGCATGCCTGGCCCATGGCAGGATGAAATAATATTTGTTGAGTGAATGAATGGTTAATAATCCTCTTGATCATGCATAGCGGCTGCTCTAGTCCCGGAAGATTTGCATATGCTCTCTCTTTTCTGAGAAGTCATGTGGGCTGTAGGCTGGTTCTTCCTCTAATTTGCAAATTAACTTGACCAAAATTGAAATTAGTAGAGGGCAGAAAGGACCTAAGGAAAATTTGACAATATTTTACTTTCCTTCCTTAGTTATATTCTTGAAGTTATTGCTGATTCTTTCATGTATTGCATGAGTTAAATTGACCATACTTAGATCAAGGCTGCTAGAGGAGGTATATCTTTCTTTTCAGGTGCTCACTGATTTTCTCACAACGAACAATTTTCTAGTGCTCCCTTATCATACACACACAAAAAGGTGCACTTTCCCCTTAAGGTACAATATTTGAAATCAATGTGAGTACTTCAGGAAACAAAGATTGGATTAATTCTCCCAATTCATACCACTGTGATTTCGACACAGCTCTCTGTAAATGAGTCTTTCATAATCATGTACTTTTCTGGCACCGTCACCCTATTCATGGTGTAAAAGAACATATTCATCTGATCCTTGGCCTAATAATCAAATTTCATCAAATTTTAGACAAATTTGATTTACAGCAGTCTATAATAGATATTGGTGTTTGCTTTTAAACAATGTACTTTTATAGAACAGACTATTTTCACTAGAAGTTCTGTCCTGGATTTTATGATCTCTCTATTTTAAATTACAAAGGGAGAGCACCCACCAGCCTCTCTGTGTCACTATTTTTCAATTCTATTATTCTGCTAGTATGTCGTTGCATAAAAATGATTATGGGTAATGACTCATCAGTGATGTGGACAACCTTACACGCCCCTTCCTTCTAACTGTGAAATGGATGTTTCATGTTTTTACATAGTTACGTTAACAATCTGTTATACTAACAGCTTTTCTTGTTACCAGTGATTGAATATTCTTCTTGCTTCATGTTCTATGCAGTTTTGCCCCAACTGTCTGAAAAAGTATTAAAAATACTACTCTTTTTCAACATTCACTGAAGTCAATGTTAACAGGCCATTACCCTCCATACCATGATTTAATTTGCAAGAGTTTTACACTTTTCTTCTTTTTAATTGTAAAATATTTTATACATTCAAAAAAGCATAGAGACAATTAGCACATGAAAAGATGATCAAACATCATTAGTCATCAGAGAAATGCAAATTAAAACCACAATGAGGTGCCACTTCATATTTAAAAAAAAAGACAATAACAAGTGTTGGTAGAATACAAAGGAATTAGAACTCTCACACATCACTTGTGAGAATGAAAAAATGGTGCATCTGCTTTGGAAAATTAGTTTGGCACAACCTTAAAATGTTACATATAGAGTGTAAAGACCTAGTTATTCCACTCCTAAGTAATGAAAACATATATTTACATAAGAACTTGCACACAAGTGTTCACAGCAGCATTATTCATAATAGCCAAGATGTAGAACAATCCAAATCATATGATGAAAGAATAAACAAAATGTGATATATCCAAACAATGGAATATTTTTTGGCCATACAAAGGAATGAAGTACTGATATGTGCTACAACGTGGATAAACATTACACTATGGAAAACATTATACTTAGTGAAAGAAGCCAATCATAAAAGATCACATATTACATGAATGCAAAAATGGTGCATCTGCTTTGGAAAATTAGTTTGGCACAACCTTAAAATGTTACATATAGAGTGTAATGACCTAGTTATTCTACTCCTAAGTAATGAAAACATATATTTACATAAGAACTTGCACACAAGTGTTCACAGCAGCATTGTTCATAATAGCCAAGATGTAGAACAATCCAAATCATATGATGAAAGAATAAACAAAATGTGATATATCCAAACAACGGAATATTTTTTGGCCATACAAAGGAATGAAGTACTGATATATGCTACAACGTGGATAAACATTACACTATGGAAAACATTATACTACGTGAAAGAAGCCAATCATAAAAGATCACATATTATATGATTCCATGCATAGGAAATGTCCAGAATGGGAAAATCTATAGAGACAGAAGGTAGATTAGTGGTTGCCTAGGGCTATAGAGGGTTGGAAGAAATGGGGGTGACTGCTAGTGGGTACTGGTTTCTTTTGGTGATGATGAAAATGTTCTAAAATTGATTGTGATGATAGTCACACAACACTGCGAATATGCTAAAAAACATTGAATTTTACAGTTTAAATTGAGTGATATATATGGCATGTGAATTATATTTCAGTAAAACTATTAGGAAATAAATAAAATGAAAAATTTAAAAAACTTAAATAATTACATAGATAATATGTAGTAGATACCCATTAAAATACCACTAAGATTTAAAAATGTTTTCCCAATTTTACATCATAATTTTTTTTAAAAAAACAAAAGTTACAAAATAAGCTGAAATTCTTGGTCTTCACATTGCCTACTTTGCCTAGAAATAACCACTATGATGAAGTCAGTGCACATCATTCTTATCCATATTTTTGTCCTTTTCTGTTTGTGTGTTTGTTTTGAGGTGGTGCCTCACTACATAGCCCAGGCTGGCTGTGAACTCCTGGGCTCAGGCTATGCTCTCACCTCAGCCTCCCAAGCAGCTGGGACTACAGGTATGTAGTGAGCCAGCTCATATTTTTGCTCTTTTACTACTTATGTGTATGTCTATAAACAAAACATGAGTCTATTTTGAATGTCTTTTGCATTTTACGTAAGTGGTAAAATGAAAAATGGCCTTCACAGCTTGCTTTTTACACTTTGCATGGTGTTGAAAAATTTTAAATGTGTCCACATAAACATATGTACGTCTGTTTCGTCTACTTAAATTCTGTATAGTATTCCACTATGCTAAAATAACACAATTAATATATGTTGCTCTAGTGGTGAAAATTTTAAGTTGTTTCCAAATGTTCAGTACTACAAAAAGTACTGGGGGAAAAAACATTCCTTGAACATGTTTCTGTGGACATCTCTACAAATATTTATCTAGCACTATACACCTGAAGTTGAAAGTTTCTAGGTTAGAGGTTATGATCAGTTTGAATAAAGTACAGTATAAGCTCATTTTCAAAGCATTTGTATCAAGTTACCTCCTTGCTGGCATGTTTGAGAGCGGTATTGCCTCCCACCCCAGCCATCACTTAGTATTATCATTTCAAATTTTTGTCAGTGTGATGGTGGTGAAATAATATCTCATTGCATTTTAATTTTATTTTCTTGAATTCAGGTGAGATTGAGCATTTTTTCATGCGTTCATTGCCTTTGGGGTATTGCTTTTGTGACTGTTTTTTCCTTTTCAAGGACTCTGTATATTCTGGATAATAATACTCTGTTAGTTACATGCATTTCAAAAATCTTTACCAATTTTGGTTTGTATTTTAAGTTTTTAAATAACATCTTTGTCAGATGCAGGTTTTAAATCATTAAATTTAGCAATCTATTTCCTAATGACTGGTAGAACATTAACATATTCTATTATATTTTTCTAAACATTTTAAATATTTTTTCTAAACAAGGTTTTGATTGTCATATATGGATCTCAATCCACCTGAAATTTATTTTTTGTATTGTATGAAATACAGAAGTACTTTTGTCCTCTTCCTTAAATGGCCACTTATTCTGGAACCCTTTCCCCACTGATTTATAACTGTTATATTATCAAGTTCCCCGTATAGATTTTTGTCTGCTTTGGAATTATTTATTCTTTCCCCTTGATCTATTTATTTGTCTTTTCTTGTGTTAATACAATACTTTTTAAATTACTGTATTATACAAGTCTTGCTAACTTGCTATTTATTCTTGTACCCTAGCAACATTACATTGACCAATCACAGATTAAATTTATGAAGCAAAATACTGGGAAAATAAATTTCTCAAAATGATAAGATGTTGGCATTGGCTCTGGAATGCTACTTGGAATAATTCACAGTGGTACCTGTTTGTGATGTGTGCAACTATCTGAAAATGTTTTGAATAGTGGCCAATTGCTATGACTTTAGTTTATTAAAAAAATTGCCTTTGGACTCTGGATACTGTATCTACTAGAAGGGTTTTCATCTGGAGTTATGTAGATGAAACACTGGTGCTATGAGAAACACATATAGTCTTTTTTCAGCTTTTTGAATATAGTATAAAACTGTGTGTCCATAGAAAAATCATTTTAAAGGCAAAATAACTAAATTCTGGAATAGTAAATTATATTAATCATAATATGAGTATTTATGGTACATAGCAAACATTTATATATATATTCTACCTTTAAGTGTTACTGCAAAAAAAAAAGTTGAATATATGGAAACATACAATAGAAAAATTAAGAACATGGAAAAGGTCTTATCATAGTAGTGATTAACACTAGCTAAATAGCAACAATTCTAATCCTGAGTTCTTGATATTTTCTGTTGGGAAATTTCACCTGAATATAAAGCCATTAATTTAAACTCAACATTTCTCAAGACGATTTGCCCCCATATCAGTTTCCCCTGTCAGCTTCCTCGTTTCTGTCATTTGGACCCCATCTTTATAGCTTCTCAGTTTCGAAAGCTTAGAGTCATCTTTGATTTTACCTCAATATACTCTATCTATGGTAGGCAGAATAATGATCTTCTCCCCTTCCCCCAAAGATGTCCACGTTGTAATCTCTGGAACCCATGAATATGCTCTGTAACATAGCAAGGGGGAGTTACAGTTGCTAATCAACTGGCCTTAAAGCAAGAAAATTATCATGGATTGCATGGGTGGGCCCAGTGTAATCACCAAGGTCCTTTAAGTGTGAAGGACAGAGACAGAAGAGTCAATGTCAGGGCAATGCAGCTTCAGAAAGACTCAACAGGACATTTCTGAGCTTGAAGATGGAAGGGAGCCGTGACCCGAGGAATGCAGGCAACCTCTAGAACCTGGAGAAGGCATGAAAACAATCTTCCCCTAGAGCCTCCAGAAGGAATGCAGGCCTACTGACACCTTCATTTTAGCCCAGCGGAACCCATTTCAGACTTCTGACCTTCCAGATTTGTAAGATAACCTTGTGCTGTTCTAAACCATCAAATTTGTGGTAATTTGTTAGAGCAGCAACAGGAAACAAATATACGATTCAATTACTAATCACATCTTTATTGATTCTTACTCTATACTACCTCTCAAATGTCCTTTTCATCAGGATTTCAAATGGCAGTGTCTAGTTCAGGCCTTCATTTGTCAGCTCCTGGATGTTGCAACAGATTTCTAACAGTGACATAGGGAAACTAGTCCTACACTGTGAGTCGGGAAACCTTAGTCCTAGTCTGTCTGTCTCTGCTATTAATTAGCTTGTGACCTCAGAAAACTCTCTGCCTAACTTCCTTGCCCTCCAACCCTAACATGTGCATGGACACACACACACGCCTACACACACACACACACACACACACACACACACTATCAGAAGTGGAATAATTTGAATGATTATTACATTTATTTCTTGCTATTATTAAGGTCATTGTATAGTCTGTCTCTTCATCACATCTTCAATCTATCCTATACATCAACCCAGAATTCTTCTTAAAACCTATCATTACAAATTACACTCTTATGTGTTGACTTTTCATTGCTTAGAACACATTGACTGCCACACTAGAAAAAAATTTTTTTCCCTGAGGGCCACAGTATTTTATTAAAACAAAACGATCCTTTCTGGTTTATTTTTTATTGTTTTCTGTGCATGAGTTGTATGCAATGCAATCTGCGTTTTTAGCATTAAATTGTCAATATTAATTGTAACAATAAGAACATCAACAGGTAAGATTTTCACAAACCAATTGCATGCAGACTTTTGCTTCACAAGGCCCTGGGTTCACAACTAGCCTGAGTTCAACAGAGCTCACATGGCAGTTGATGTGTTAAATAAGTTCCTATTAAAGACCTTTAACAACTGCCCACTGCCCCCTATCTCTACAACAGTTTTTCTTTCCCCAAGTTCCCTACTCATTTCAACAAAATAGGTCTACTCATTCATTCCTCAAACATGGTCCGTTCAGGCTCTTCCTCCTTCCTGCAATATCCATCCCTCCTACATCCAGTTACCAGAGTTCTGCTCTTTCTGTAAGAGGCCCAGCAACTACCCCTCTTCCGAGTTTGCGCCTCCCCCACAATTACTGCCTACACTATTCCTCAAATTAAATTATTCTGAGAACTTGCAAATAATCTAAATTTTTCAGCTCAACACTTAAGATTAAGGGTGGTAAAGGGACGATAGAAGAGGGATAAAGGAAAAGAGAAACTAGTTCAAAGGGGTAAAATTTTGCCTTCGAAGTCTCTGCACAGAGAGGGGAAACTGTGTTCAGAACTGATCTGGCACTACTTACGTTATTATTTGTCTATCTATTGTTATGTCTTGTCTCCCAAGGTTTTGTAAGCCCTTAATGACAGGGTCATTTTTAATATTTCTTTCTCTCCCCATCATTTTAAAAAAATGTATATCTTGCCAATAAAAGCTACATGCTTGTTTGCTCAGTGTTATAATACGTAAATGACAATGACATTAACGTACCAAATTCAGTTTTAGTTTCCACAATTCATGAGGATACAAAGTACTTAAGGAGGATTTAATCAATGAGCTCATCAATCAAGTATTTATTGAAAGCCTGCTTGAGCTTGGTATATGTCAGTGAAATAATCCCCAGTGCTGAACCATGTAGACTCTCACTTAATCTCCCCCATATCTTGGCCTCCAAAGCCCACTGTCCCAGCAGCACTTTTTGGTGTGTGCCAAATATGACTCATAGTTCTCTAATCCCTCTTGAATTTCTCTGGTTTCTGTGAGGGAGTTCCTCCTACCAGAGGTCCAAAGCCTATTTCATCGCAAGCTGTATAGTCACAGCTACAGTGCCAAGGCAGTCAGTTTCAGACAGTGGGGCAGGGAAAGTCAGAGACCTTGAATGAATCCAAGAGATGGCTCATTTTCAAAAAGAAAGACAATTTCTAAAGAAACTGGGCGCCTATGGAAGGTTGCATAAAAATTAATTCCATTCTGAAACTTTATGAGAAATTTTTAGATTTCCTCAATTTAGTTACCTCATAATAGTACTTAGTCAGTTTCTTTGCTTGAAACTCTCTGTCCAAACCATCTATTCAGCTAATAGTTCCAGTTCTGACTACAACATCATCTCCATGTGGGTTCCATAACTTTGCCATTTTATTCTGAAATCAGAAGGATTTCAGTATGATCTATTTACATTCCTATACTCCGTGATGCTAACAGCCGATTTGTCATGATGGAGGTGAGCTCTTGGCTCAAGTCTGGGGTAATGATTTTAATCTAAAGTAAACCTGAGTCCTTGGTCTGAAATCCCAGACACTGTGTCAGCATGTATTCATCCTTGAGAATCTAAAATGATAATATTTAAGAATTATTACACACAGCTAAATATTTTATTTTTTTCTACTTGTTATTTTCTCTCTACTGTCTGCTGTCTTCCAGTTTTCCCTTTCCTTTTTTTCCTTCACACTTAAGTTTATTTCTACACACATATGGTACCAGTAGCATACAAATGCCTCCTTCTTTGGCTTGTCAGTAACATAAATTTTCTCGAATGCCTAGTTACTATGCTCTATCCATTGGATTTCCATATTCTCTTGAGGAAGCAGCTTGGTCCATGTCTGGAGACCAGCCTATGCCGTATCTGCCAACCTATGGACGAATGAGCAATGGAGAACATCATTATATACCAGATGGTGTGTTTAGTCAACCTGGGGCATTAGGAAATACCCCTCCATTTCTTGGTCAACATGGATTTAACTTTGGGCATTGTATTTGAAATGTCACTCATTTCTCTCATTTAGTCATAGATTTTAAGTCTCTTTCAAAGACTCTGTGTCTTTCTCATACAAATTCCTTTGCCTATACAACAGTTTTCTTTCCCACACAGAACACGTATTTCTATAATACATAATGAAACTGGTAATGAAATGACAGTTTCAGCTTTTTAAAACCACATAACTTGGAGATTATAAACCAGGGGCTAGTTATTTCTGTCTCATATGTGTATATATACATACATATATGTGCAATGCACTGCTACCTTTAAATCATGTGTCATGGACACTCTCCTTCACATGCGTAATCATACATATGAATTAACTATTGCTACACAGCCACAATCTCTTATATTTCTATCTCCTCCCGATTTTTCTCCCTCTTTTCTATTTCTTTGTTATTTTCATCACCACCAGGACTATGACAGACAGGGTAACCTGGCCATTGTGCTCAACACTATGTGGAACAGCATTTAGACACACTCCTTTACCAGAATGAACACAGCTGGGATCCAGAGAATAGTGAGAAATGTTTCTTTACTTTTATATCATATCATCTTACTTGACAATATAGAATAAGCCTTATATGGTCACCTGCAAGTCCCCTTTCTTATAAGAATTCTCACTTCTTTATTTTTTATCTTTCAGCACTTGGTGCTGACAATGGTGGGTGGCCGCCACCTCAACGTGCTGGCTCTGTCTTGAGAGAGCACAGGTGGATGGGCGGCTCCTTACACTCCTTCATGGAAGTAGTCTGGGGCGTCTCAGAATCTTCAGAGCAGAGCAACTATAAGGCAGACAAATCTTTCTTTTTCTGATATTGGTCACCCCTCAAAGCAAAATTTCAAAGCATAATCACGCTATAAAGAACTAGAGCTGAGGACAGAAAAAAAGAAAGAGATGAAGAAGACAGACAGCCCTCTCCTACCACAAATATGTAGCTGGTTGAACATAGCACACAGATGCCCGGAGTCTTGAAGCCCCACTCAGGATGACCCAGGCTAAATCATGGCCTGGGACAAACTCTGACCGGCCTGAGTCTTCAGTTCTAAATGGGGCAATTGCTTTAGGCAAAAGTACCAGACTATCCTGAATAGGTAGTCAGGCTTTGAGGAAATTACCTGAGTATGTCTTGAGGAACTCAGTTCAGCCTTTATGATAGCAGTATGGGTCCTGGGATGCAGGCAAAATCTGACTAATGCATGAGACCTAACAAGGAAGGTGTAAATAGCAATGGAAGATGGAGCAACAGTGAGCACAAAAGCTAAAAATGGAGAAGAGGCCAATGCAATCCTCAAGGTAGTGTTGACAGTTCAGGAGGAGTACAACAGCCTAGGATAAAATTCCTTAACCTGCTCTATAAGGGCAAGACCCCAGGGTTCAGGTAGAGAGAGACAATCTGCCAGTGGGCCCTAATGGTCCCTGTGCAGTCTTGCTGGGTATACCAAGAATGCAAGGCTCTCACTGGTCTTTACCCGGGCCATTCTTCAGGGTTACATTTGCAGGAATGAAGTAACATCTTCCCCTAGACAAAGAACAGACTTGTTACTGTTCACTCTGAAAGTCATGAATTCTCCAAGCACAGAGTCCCTCTCTCCAGTGAGAGTGTCGCCATCTGTATAGGCTCCCAAGTGTCATCCCCACAGAATTTGAGGGGTGGGTCATGGGAAACCGATGCAAGCAAATGTGAAGCTCATGCCGCCTGCTGGGCCATGAGTAATAAAGTTCCTTACCTCTGACTCAAAAGTCTCTTATCTTTTGCTAGTGTCTGTGACACAGTTAACACGCCAGCCTGTTAGCTTGAAAGTACAGTAAAATCCCAGACCATTCACAGTTCCTGACAGCTCTATTCCCAGAACCTAGAACAGTACTCAGTGAAGAGGGGTCATTCAATTTGTTAAATGAGTCCCTTACTTAAAAAATATTTAAATTTGGTTAACCTTGCTATTAATCTCACTTACGAGTACTAAATTAGTCAACATATACTTCTGAAATCTCTTGGTGTGTTATTTATTACCAATTAAAATTCATGCTAGGTGTTCATTATTCAAATTTAAATAAAATGGAGTTCATGGGGCTTCCATTAAGAAATGCTTCTAATAATCTCTGAACATTTGTCAAATCATATATTAATCAGTTACCAAAGAATATTTGAAAAGAAGCATCAAAATCTTAATGGCATTACATATAATGTTTTTAATTCATTTGTTTAATTTCAAAAATAGCCATCTTATGAAGATAGTGTATACCAAAAATAAAGGAATGAAAAAAGATCTATCACTATTAATTTTTCAGTGTACCCAGACCAGGATCCAGATCAAGAAGTCTTGGACAAATATGCAATTTTCCCCTTCACCCTAAGGAAGGCATTGATCCCAGGTCCTCTGAGTTCCACTAAGACTTCAGAGATAATTCCTCTTACTTGTGTCTATAATTAATTTATCGATAAAACAAATAACCTCTGAATAGTGATATCTTTCAACAGAATCCTTTTTTATTTATATACTAAAGAATTACACAGTTTGGACTTGAACTAACATTTGCAGGATGTGTGTTGGGCACCAGTCTGAGCGCTACGTACTTTCACATAAACAGAGATGCATAATCTGTTAGCAACACGTGGCCAGTGCTAAGCCTCTGGACTGGTTCATTGTCTTTTTCTCAATATGTTGCAATCCTTTTTGCACGTAGGCTCTGCACCTTTCTAAATACATAGTTATTTATGAAAAAGGCAGCCTTTCTTTCCTAGCGAGAGGTTGGAGAATTTGTTTTAACTGAAACAGAGAACTTCCTTGTCATTTCGAATAATGTGACACTATAAGCTGCCAGGAGGAACACAAGTAACATGGGAACAGAACTTCAGTGAGCAAAACAGATCATCAATGTTTAATCCAAATCTTTAAGAATGGCAATTGCCTCGAAATGATCTTCCTGAATAATCTCTAGATGTCTAAAACCATACTGAAGATGAAAAGTTCTTTATTATAAAGAGAGAATAAAATGGGACCCTGTAGATAACCTTATTACACTTTTTCACCACCCCTTGCTCTCCCAACAATTCACTCACAGAGGATTCTGGAGCTTTGGGATTTGAACTAATGTGGCCATTAAAATCTCATCTTTATAAATGAATGTCAAAGAAACCATTTAGGTTATTCGGATCATTACATTGGGCTGAAAGAATAATTCCCTTTGGAGAAAAAGAAACAGAGATGTGAATTTCCTAGCAGGTGCTGCACTTAGTAATAATGCAAGACTTGTTAAAATGTGTATGTGTTTCCTATGTCATCACATAACCAGTATGACAAACAGTTATGCAGATTTGCTTTGCCTGGGCTCTGAAACTGAATTTTCAAAGATGATCAAGCATCTCATAACAGGAAAATAAAATTGTATTTCTTTTGTCTTCACTTTTTAAGCATTGTATACCATTACTAGTCACACCCACTTTCCTGAATATTCTTTCTACACTCACTGTATATTACAATCATCGCCTTACCAGTCTGTCACCACCACCGGAAGACTGAAGATCCTTGATAGTAGAGACGATTTCTTACTCTTTAAGTGTATTTGTATAATCATGCCTAGCTAAGTGTTTGAAACATTGTGAATTATTAATAAGTATTCATTGAATAAATAAATTTGTATCCCCCTATATTCAATCCTCAACTTAGAGCTCTTTTATCTCTACATGCACTTTTTTTTTTAAATTTCAGAATATTATGCAGGTACAAACATTTTGGTTACATATATTGCCTTTGCATCACCCAAGCCAGAGCTACAAGCATGCCCATCCCCCAGACAGTGTGCTCCAGACCTATTCGTTATGAATTTACCCTTCCCCTCCACCCACCTCCCACCTGCCTGGCACCCGATGAATATTACTTCCATGTGAGCACCTAAGTGTTGATCAGTTAATACCAATCTGATGGCGAGTACATGTGGTGCTTGTTTTTCACATACACTTTCGCATGTCATTTATCCTCTCTCTCTTGATATTGGGTCTTTCAGCTCCAACCGATGGCTGGATATTTCTCTCTGGATGCTCTGCAAGTCCTTAATCTCAACAGATGTGAGGTGATATGAACAGGAGTGAAGCAATCACAGCCTCTGCCCTCAAGAAGCTTAGAGACTAGTAAGGGAAATGAACGCTTTCAACAGGCAGCATGACAAGTATTATAAAAGAAGTGCAAACTCGGGGCTGCAAATTCTGGAACTATCTCACAAGCACTAATTCTTTGGGAAACGGGAAAGTTTCATCTAGAGCTCGACATAAGCTTCGGAAAATTCTCTAACATGCTTTGCTCCATGTTCAGCCTTGGATCAGCCACTGGTTCTTCACCATTGGCCTCAATACCCTGATGATATCCAAAATTGTGGCCACAATTCTTGGATGCTGACCTGCTTTCCCACTTGCTCCACATTTGTGGCTCCAACCTCTAGACTCCGACTTGCTGCTCCTGGACGTGGGCATCCTGGCCACCTTCCGTGCTCCCATCCTGCCTCAGGTTGTTTCTGAGTCTGTAAGATGCATGGCAAGAAGATGAAAAAAGTCATATTTCAGGAAATATTATACTTTAAGAAATAGTTCATATTTGATTTAATGTTAAAGGATGGGTTTGATTTTAATAGGTGAAGAGAGGGGGAAAATTTAGGTAGAGGGGCTAATATAAGCAAAGATCCCTAAGAAACTCCAAGCACATATTCCAGAAAGAGTGGATAGAGTAGCTTGCTGTGCTTGGTT
>RJWJ010036119.1:0-16251 GCA_004363605.1 Indri indri
TGTGGTGTATTGTTTGATTCATTGGTATCCTGTTTTGTTTTGTTTTCAAACTGAGTTGAGTATGGGTAAATAAAAGCTGTTTTGATTAACTCACAAATAGGATGATGCTACCTAGTTAGGTTATTTAAAGCCTTTGAGTTACAAGGTCAATTTGGGAGAGTTCTTTGCCATAATATCTTATGTTCTTTAAAATGTAATACCTTACGTTCTTTAAAAAGGCAAATTCCAGTGGTTGATGTAATGTTGACAAAGTACATACTTGACAGAATCAAATACTTGTATGTCCATGAATATAAGCCTTTGATTCATTTTTAGCAAACATTTCTTTTTTATTTTTTAACCCCTAAAGTTGTTTATTTCTAGATGTTCTGCCCCAGCCACATTTAACAGTTTGAATTTTTGTTTAGTCAGTGATAGGACTTGGTGATGTAAAGCAGGAATTCTATCGACCTAATTTTGCATATTTATATTCTAGAGTATTATGCCTTTTATACCTTAAATAAAATACTGTCTCTATGTATTAATTAGAGTGTCTGTATACTTAAAACACTAATATTAAATTTACTTTTGTCTTTGCTTGTGAATTATCAGATCTTTTTGGACTCTATATGACATGGAATCATTATATATTTGATGTGATTTCTCAGAATTAAGATATATCTTTATACCTACTGGGGATTTACCATGCTTTGTTTACTCATTTCCAGAAGCAGATAGCAAATAAGAGTATGGAATCTGATTTTAAAAGTTAGAATTTTTAAAAAACTTTTTTAGATTTCAAATTAGGATTGGGTTTCAGTTGTTTTGTCAATATACTTGTTTTAAAATGTCATCAGATTTGTTTTTGATTATTAAAATTGTATGAAGCTGGGTGTGGTAGCATTTTGTGAGGTTGAGGCGGGAATATCATGTGAGGCCAAGAGTTCAAGACTAGCCTGGGCAGTATAGTGAGACCCCCCCCCATCTCTACAAAAATTATTTTAAAAAAATTGGCTGGTCATGGTGGCTCATGCCTATAGTCCCAGCCACTTGGGAGGCTGAAGTGGGAGGATTATTTGAGCCCAGGAATTTGAGGCTGCGGCAAGCTATGATTGTGCCTCTGCACTCCAGCCTGGGCAACAAACTTAGCTAGATTTCCGATATGTATGTTAAGAGGTGTAATGATATCACCATCAACTCTCGCTTTCAGGAGAATTTCAGTCTCTCAACTAGGTTATATTCTTAAAAGTAGGAACCCATACATAAGTAACTTCCCCACCCTACCTTTTTATAAAGCTTTTATACATCCTCTTTATAAAGCTTCCTTCATTCTCATTTGGTTGTTGATTAATTTGTTGGTCATCTTTGATTGAAGTGTTAAGGGAGTGCTGTGGTAGCAGTAATACTCTGGAGCTGTGTCTAAGCCCAGGCCTGCAGAAGATGGAGATAGTTGTTTAAGGCTTCCTCCTTAGGGCTCTCTTTCCTCTTTTTCCTTCCTCTCTTCCTTAAGCAAATACTTGCTGAGTATATGCTGTGCGCCATGCCCTGTGCTGGGTGCTGGAACATCAAAGATGAACAAAACCAAATGTGTTCTTGTGGACTTGATTTGTGGTCTGGTTGGGGAGAGACACATTAGTCAGTCACTCAAATGTAAAATTGTGGCTGTGCCATAAGAGCCTAAAATTGGGGGTTTTGTTGCATTAGTCAGAATACTTCGTTGAGGAGGTAATACTTGAAGTAAGATCTGAAGTTTGTGTAGGAGGTAAATTGGTGAAGATGACAGGAAAGCACATTTTAAGAACAGTGAACAAAAAGCAAGAGTAAAAGCGCTGTGATGGGAAGAGCATGGCAAGTAAGAAGAGTTGAGAGAAGTCCGTGCTGCGCAGATTGGAGGGACAGCTGTGGGAAAGTGTCTTCTTCTTAGGGTTGGGTGCAGCTGCTTATCCGTAAACGTCAGTGCATCGCACAGTGCGTCTCCTTCAGCGAACTTCTGGAGTCATTCATTGTGCCGATCTGAATGTGGCCCCAGATATGTTTTATTAGCCATCCATTATACTTGAAATTTTTATTTCACTCACCAACATTTAAAAATAAGAGCTTGTCACATAAACAGTCTGGATTTGTAGCTTCCTTCAAGAGCTGTCTGGCATGGCAGGGTGCTGGGTCGCAGCTCCGCTCCGGGCCACAGCCACACCCGCCGTCTTGGGATAAGATACTTCTCTAGGTTGCCGGAGGCCTCGCTGCTGTGTTGTGCTTTATCTGGCCCTCTTCACTTGCTTATGCTACCTTCATAGGTGCTGTTGGCCTTTCAGTTTGAAATTCCTGATAAGCGGTGCCAGCTTGTTAAAGAGAAGTCAGTCAGTCGGAAACACTGCCGACGTCAAGCTTTGCATCCCAGCTCTGCCGCTCATTCTGCTGCTGGTTAAGTTAAGAAGGTGATTTAACCTTTCCATCAGGGGTGTTTTTATTTTATAGTAAGGATAACATAACTTACATCATAGTATTGCTGGAGAGTAAAGGAGTCACTGTGTGTAAAATGCTTAACACAAAGAGGGCTCAACAAAGGATGACTACTTTCATTACGAATTAATGATTCTGTAAATAATCTTATTTTAACTAATATGTTAATGTAGGCAGCTATGGCTTCATTGATATATTTAACATTACTTGTTTGATGATTCAATTTTCATTCAAAGTTATGAAGATTGATTTATTTAAATACTGAGAGAATTATTTTCCTCTCAAGTAATGGGGGTATTTTTTTACTACAGCTGTGTATGTTTATCTTATAGCAGAGAGCTTTTGCCTTTGAGAGAATATAGCTACAAAGAAGTTTTATAAAGAGGATGATAACTAGGTTAGCCTTTTCCATCTGTTAGGGCTCATATATAGAAAGAAATGTAACTTATTTAGATTTAAATTATACTTTGGTCTAAATAGTATATAAAGTATTTGGAATTTTAATATGTAGTCACAGAATTATAAGTAGGAATATTACTTTTATAATATGTGATTTTTGGCACTCTGCATTTAGACTGGAATATTATTCTGTTTGAGAATATTATGTTGCACTTGCAATAATTTTCAAAACTGTTGGTTGTCTTGATATTTCAGGGAACAGGGTTTTCTATCCTAACTCAGCCTGAACAGTATTAAGGTGTACCCCCTAAACAAAACAACATTATTTGGTTTCTTATATATAAATAGTTTATAAAATATAAGAATTAAAATGTTATCTATAATAACCCATTATATCTCTTAAGCTTTTGAAGTTTGTATACTTACTACTCGTTACATGAAGTAACATATCAGTATTAATATAATGTTTTGTGCACAGTTCATTTTTTTATTAGATCTGCATTTTCATAGACTTTTCTAAGAAGCCATCACTAAATTGAATAGGCAATATTTTTTCTCTGTACTCATAAAACATCCCTTATGTCCCTTTTATAGTTAGTTTCTTCTTGATTATTCCAGTTTTTTTTTTTTTTTTTTTTTTTTTTTTTTTTTTTTTTTTTTTTTTAGTAATGTCTGGTTATAGTCTTGGACCATATATAAGAGAGGTACAAGAGAGAACTTTCTATTATGATGTATTGGCTTATTTGTTGTGGCAAATTAAGCATCAGTTTTAGTTTTCTCATCTGAAAAATGGTACAACTTCCTTAGGGATTTGTTTTGAGGTTTAAATGCGTACAGTTATACTTGGTTTAGCATTGTTTTTTTTAGTGCTTTTTCATTGTAGCATGTAATTAATTATGGTTATTGCAGCAATGTCTTTATATTAAATTTATAAAATATTTTATAAACTTTTTATACTGAATGATCTAGATAGTACTTTTTTTCTAGTTGACTAGTATTTAGAGTGAATACTTATTTAGATGGGTAGGTAACACCTTTGTGGTAAGAAGTGTTAGAATCTGATTTAAGTTTACTATTTTATGAGCATGATCAGCATTTTGAGGCAATATACTTAAAGAAAAATGAATTATAGCAAAAGAACATATTAATAGGTGTCAGAGTATCTTAATACATATAAAGTAAATGTTATTTTTATAGTGTTTTTCAGTTTGTATATCTTACTTAGATTTATTGAAAATCCATTGCATACTGGATGGTACTTTTGGTGTAAGCCTATACGATTAAACTCCATAAATTTAGCTTTGCATTTCATTAAAGGGTAATTATTGTTTTACTCAAAACATCTTCATGATTTTAGTTAATATCTGTAGCATATCTTTTAAAATTAATCGGCCAGTGACCATGTAGTTAATGCCACTGTCACGTAACACCTGAGATTTACTCTCAAAAGATGCATAGACACGGTTATTTTTGGCATATATGTCAGGAGTAATCTGGAAACCATTGTATAATTTTAAATAAATTTAACATTGCCTTGCTGAAAGTGTTTTAATGTTGATCATTGTAAGAATAGGAGAAAATAGATACCAGTTTGGAAATGTGATAGTGTTTTGTTAACGACATAATAAAAATTTATACTGTGAAATTTGTTTGATTACATATGTTCTCTTAATTATAGTTCAGTGTATAATGCTGTAATTCTACATGACTCTCAGAATTGCATAAAAAACAGATTTTAGTTTTCTTTTAGCCTAATATTCTCTTCTGGACATATTAGAGTAGAGCTTTTTATTTCATTTTATTTACCTGCATCAGTACAACTTTAATCCACTCAATTTTAACAAAATTAGTGTATTAAACATATTTATTCACTTTTAAATTCTAACTTCTCACTGTACTTACAGACTAACCACTACTGTGTAACATACAAATGCTTCTATTTTAATATTTCTTTTCATTATTTTGAAGAACAAAGATTAATCTTTAATATTGCCTTTAATTTCATGACATGATTTGAACCAATTTGTTCATATGAAAAACACCTAGTCTATGTAATAACATGCTATATTTTGGTGTTTAGGTATGTCCCTAATGAGTACTTTTCTGTTGGCTGAGCTTTAATTTGCTGTGTCAGTTTCCAGGTCTTTTTGAATTGATTTAGATCTTCAGTGGATTTTCAATCTTTTGTGTAATTCCTGCATTCAAATATTATTTTCTTAGCTGTCTTAGTATTTTTGTCTTAGCATTCATGGATCGTCTAGTTAGTTCGTCCCCTCCCTTCTTCCCCTTCCCCATCCTACCAAACCTCATTTGATCTTTAATTCTAAGTTTTGGTTTTTTTTCCAGGTCTTTTTCTTGATGGATGTTTCTTTTAGTGTTGTTCTTCTTGTCTTTCCTGCTTCTCATGTTCCTCTGTGAGTGACTCTGCCCATGTTTATTTTAAATATCTGTTTTTAAACTCTTATTTGCTTCTGGTCTGGACAAATCTTGGTATTTAGAAACTAAGCTTTTATTTGAAGTTTCAGACTGTGGGTAAGTTGAAGACATTCATTTGAAATACTTAGAAATTAAAACTTTTTAAGATCTTATTTTTGTTGTAGAGACAAAAGTCATATTATAGGCCAGGCGTGGTGGCTCACACCTATAATCCTAGCACAGTGTGAGACCTAGGTGGGAGGATTGCTTTAGGCCAGGAGTTTGAGACCAGGCTGAACAAGACTGAGACCCCATCTCTACAAAAAATAGAAAAATCAGCTGGACTCAGTGTCACACACCTATAGTCCCAGCTACTCAGGAGGCTGAGGCAGGAGGATCGCTTGAGCCCAGGAGTTTGAGGTCGCAGTGAGCAATGATGAAGCCACTGCACTCTAGCTGGAGCGATGGAGACGGAGAAAAAAAAAAGTCATACTATAGAACTTGAATAATCATCTCACTGCTGAAGTCGACATATTTTATGGCATCATTGAAAAAGCTTTCTTTACATTTAAATTTTTGTAACAGTATATAAGATCAAATAGAGTTATTTGGAAATCAGTTCAATTTAACAGTTTTACAAATCAGTTAGAATTGATTCAGTCTTTTATCATCATCTATAAATAGTGAATTGGAGATACTATGAATTCTGTAATCATTTACCTCCCCAAATTTAGTATTTTTAGACCTGCTTCAATTTTCTGGAAGTATCTTTTTGTCATTTCTATTTTAGATGTGTTGCCATAAATATTCCAGAATTAAATTCTTAACATATTTCAATATACCAGATTTAAGAACTAAAATTAAGTAGCTCTTTGATCTTTCAGAAATTACTAAATTCTAACTTCTCTTCTGTAAATACCTTTTAGTTTTCTTTATAAAAAAACAAAACCCCCAAAATTCAGCTTTTGATATGATTATAATATTTTAATAATTTATCTTAAAAGGCTATACAAAATAATTTCACTGTACTTAGCAATTATTGAATTTTAGATAGGTAGAGTAACAATAATAACTAACCATTCTTATAGTAAGTTCGTAGGTACATTATAATTCATCAAGAACTTTGTGTGCGTGTGTGTGTGTGTGTGTATATATATATTACCCTTTTCCAACAAAAGTTACTTTAGCAGTAACAAGAAAATAGACTTTAAAAACTTTACATAGATCAATGACTGTGAAAAAAATTAAAAAACTAAATAAATGATATTGGGAAATATTTTTTCTTTATCTGGATTAAATACAGTAAATGATCTACTACTTTATAATAAATTGATAGGTGTCAGTTTTGGGGAGACCTGTGATATTTTGAATTATTTCTAACTTTTCTGAGTCATTATTAATATATTTAAAAAGTTCATATGATTTCTTTAAAGTTTTAAAAATCAGTGTAAAGGTCATAGTGTAGTAGATTTTACAAAAACAGTGCTTTAGTGTGTTACACTGTCATTTACATTTTATACTGGAACTGTCTTGTAGATTACTGAATACCAATTTGTAGTCATAGAATCTGGTTCTAGGTGCTTGAATAATTTTCATTAGCATTTTTGTTATGTAATAGATCAAAGGATAAATGACTGTTGGTGATGAGCAGCAGTACAGAAGGTTTTATTGCCTGGGGAAAATCAGCTTGGATTCCAAGTTGCCTCATAGGGTGGCATTAGTTTAGTGATGTACCATGGCCCAAAGAAAGGCTGAGAAACTTGGTGATATTAGTATAGCATGAGAAATTGAATCATTTTAATCAAGCTTATGAGAATAGCATCTGAAATCAAAAGCTGATTTGTTAATTTACAGTGAGAAATGTAATTGCCAAGGGCACTGAATACTCACCTCTGTCTAGCACATACATGTTGTCCATCTAAAGAAGCTACATTGGAAGTCACAGTTCAGTTGTACAATGAGCACATAATAAATTATATCCTTTAAATGTTTAATGGTGTTAGAGTAGTCTTATATTTGCATCTCTTCATTAAAGAAAGACCTGTTATAAGGCCAGGGTATCTTTCTCCTTGGGGATTGCCTAGATAGATAGGCATTGTCATCATTTGCCATTGTGACTTCTGTTCCTTGTCCTGTCTGACTAATCCCTCTCCAGATGAATATGTGGTGTATTATTTCTTTAGATGTGCAGATTGCCAATTCAACTTTAGGATAACATCTCTTTCTGTTCTATTTGATTTGTTAAAAGGTGCTGGTGAGGCAGCCAGCTCTTTTGAATTTGAAATTTATAATGTAGATATCCAAGGGATTTGATTTATCATCAGAGAGGGTAGGAGTCATAGAATGATCTCTCGCTTCAAGTTTGAACTGTAGTCCTAGAATTGATTAGTTCCGTTTAGTTTTGCCCATTTGGAAGGGAAGAGCAAGGATTTCCTATTGGATTCTGGAAGTCTGTCTTTCTCTTTCTCTCTCTCCTCCCTCCCCCCTTTCCTCCTCTTCCCCTCTCTCACTCTCTCCTTTCTCTCTCCCTCCCGCCTCCTCCTCCCCAACCTTCTTTCTTATGATGAGATCTTGCTGTATTGCCCCTGCTGAATGTGAACTCTTGGGCTCAATTGATCCTCTAGCCTCAGCCTCCTTAGTAGCTGAGACTGTCAGCACACGCCACCTTGCCTGGCATAGAAATCACTTATTTCTACCTTTCACTTATTGCAGATTGATAATCAAATTAATGAGGCTATTTAAATCTCACCCTCTTGATTAATTCAATAATTTCAATGGTACACTACAATTTAAGTGTTTTCTTAGCATTGTATAAAAGTACTTAAGATTTAGAATGCAGTCAGAATGAGTATAAAACCAAATATAGTTAAAGCACAAATAGAGAAGTTCTAATATGAGTACCATTGTAGAAGACTTTATATATAAATAGACATGATCATTTTGTATTTGGATGAACATTGTATACAACCTCAGGGTGGCAGCATTAAAAAATTCTACTTTGACATTCATTTGAAAAACTGAAGATACATAAATAGCATAATTACAAAGTATGAGTATTTTAATAAGAATAATTGGTGGATTATATAGTTTGTTCACATTTTACTCAATTGGTTATGCTTATATAAATGTCATTTAGTGAAGTTAGCAGAACTGTTTTCAGTAATAGGAAAAGTTTCTCCTACTCTCTCTCCCTCCATTTCCCCCTCCGTGTACATATACTCCCCCCCACACATACGTACAACTGATAAAAATATGATTGAGGTCTCCACTGGTACATTTAAACTAAGTATGCTAACATTTATATTTGGTTTGCAGTGAAAAATCTACCATTTTTATTTGGGCTTTTATTTATTTAGGCTATATTGATTTTTGGTGTTAGCACATTAAAATAAACAAGCCATCTTTTGCCACAGTATGAGATTTACATGTAAGCACTATTTTGCCTTGTTATTTTAGGTTGAATTCATTAAGAAACAATTATCAAGTTTGTAATAAAAGCTACTTTCCAAAACCATTCAGTGTTTATCTAAGCTGAATTCTTAAAAACTTTAGTGCAAAATTGTTTTTAATGAGAATACAAAAATGAAGAATCAGATATGAACAAAGATAGGTAATATAGCAGGATTTTGTATAGTTTGTGTTTTCATTATTGCCTTACATTTTTTAGTCTACAAGTGATTTAAGAAGGTTTAAGTGTAATTATTTAAATTGTGGATTGGCAAGCATTTTCTTTAAAAGGTCAGATAGCAATGAGACAGGGTCTCATTTTGTTGCCCAGGCTGAGGTGCAGTGGTGGAATCATACCACCAACTGCAGCCTCAAACTCCTGACCTCAGGAAGCCTTCCGAAGTGTTGGCATTACAGGCGTGAGCTACTACGCCTGGTTGCAGATAGTAAATATTTTAGGATTATTGGCCAGTAGACAAAATCAAAGAAATTATGTAGATACTTACGTAATAAGAGATAAATCAAATTTCCACAAATTTTTAATGACAAATGTAATAATATAACAATGTGTAATACTGGTTTGCTGATGAGAAGAATGAAATTTCTTTTTTAAAGGGATAATATTTTGCTTAATTGGTGTTCAAAGTTAGTGTTCCCTATTACCCAAATTGATTGTGTTCATCCATTAATGCTGATCTATGAGATTTTGTGTATTTCATCTTTGAAAAAAATATCTTTTCATACAGATAGGTACTGCTAAAATACTATCATTTCATGAGCATATGTTATTGATGGAGCATATTTGTCACTCGGAAGGCATTTCTAGACTTCTACTAATTTTCTTGAGATCTGCCTTTTTTAGCATGTCATTACATTAGAGACTTAACCATTGTCAATGGAGGATTAGGTGCACAGTTACACGGATTTTGAAATAAGGAAATGTCTTTTGCATTTGTATTGAGGTCTGAAGAATGAGGCCTAAACTCTACTTTGAGTTTGGAAAATATGTCCAGTGCTGATTTGTGTGAGAATGGAATTCTCATTTCTAGTTTTAATTTTTAACAACATGGGAAGTATGTAAAGTAGCATGAGATTACCTGTAATGCAAACAACCCTAGTTGTCCTCAAAACAATAGTTTCTTGTACGGTCACTGTTTTGTCTTGTAATTTAAGTTGAATTCATTAAGAACAACCATCAAATCTGTAGCAAAATCTAATTTTTAAAGCCATTCAGTGTTTAGTAATAGTGGTTGAGGCTGGATCTTCTCATTCAGAAAAATTTAATCTTGGCCCTGAGCTCAAAAAAATCACAATAAAACTTTACTACTTATAAACCATTGGACTTATGTGTGGTAGGGCACATCAGTTATTTCTAACAAAAATTCATAGAACTAGTTGTGATTAATCTGTGAGAGCAAGTAAAGTCACTGCTGATGCTGATGGCTCAGCAGCACATGATAAATAAAAGTATTTTCTTCAAAATACCTGGTGATGAGTAACTATAGGCTATAGATGCCTAACATTTTTGCAAGCTTTGTAAATTTGTCCCGTCTAAACTGTTTTCTGCTCCTCACATATTTACCGCTATTTGTTGTAACATGTTTTAACAGATTGTACTGCAGGTTGTACTTGATTAGTGTTTTCTGACCGACTTTGAAATTATTCTTGCCTATAGTTGTTTCATGTTAGAATATTCATAGGGGTAATTCCTCAGTCATTTCAAAACATAACATTGACTCCTAAAATAAATAACTGAGTAGTGTTAGTAACATCTGTTAACCCAGCAATAGCCAAAGAAAATTACACAGTCATTTGCCTCGACTTTTGATTGACATTTGCCGTTGCACCCAGTGTCCTCAACTCTTTAAGCAGTAGTTCTTGATGAAAGGCTAATAGTCTTAAACAAGTGTATTTTCTCTGGATACGTTTTTTTTTTTTGCCTACTTCATTCAGATAGAGCTTATTTAACTCACATTGGGTAAACTATTTTTCTTCCTTGGCTAACCTCTTAAATTTGCTTTGCAGCCTAATTTTAATTTTTGATTTTTGCGAAGAAATTCTATTGTGATGAGATATTTCATTTTAAACTTCTAATTTTTCTGACCACTGCTTTTCTGTGAGTTGGGAGTGTTGTGATGGGTGCTTAGTCTGGTAATACTGATATATTTTGTATTCTTTTAGCCCAGTTTTAGTGTCTTTACAAACAGTGCTTTGCCATCTAATTCATTAACAAAGTCTACATTTCACTGTGCCTTGAGAACACAATACTTTTCTCTTCTTGTTTTGATATGCTATATATGCACTGGTAATTAAAAAAATAAAATTTAAGCATCATTGTATGGCAAAACGCATGGCACACAAAATGCTGTGTTTCGCATTCATTCAACAAATATTTCTTTAGTGCCTGCTGTATGCTGAATAGTGTTATGCTGTAGATCTTGGGGATACAGTGATAAACAGGAGGGAGGACAAAAATATTAGTGATATGTGCTTTTTGGAGGATTAAAATAATGTAAAGCAATATAACTGCATCTTTGTGATTTGTAGTGTGCCAACCAGCAGTGAGTGCCAGCTTTAACACTGGTTCCTATTACAGATATTTAATTCTGCTGTTGTACAAAGGCAGTCATAGACAATAGGCAAGTGAATGAGTGTGGTTGCTTTGCAATAAATCTTTATGGATACTGAAATTTGAATTTCATATAATTTATACATGTCACAGAATTACTTTTTATTTTTTATATTATCTTGATTTTTTTCAACAGTTTAAAAATGTAAAAACCATTCTTGGGCTGTGGTCATGCAAAAATGATTAGTTGCCTGGATTCGTCTCACAGCTGTTGTTTGCTAACCTCTTGACTTAAATTTTTATCAGTGGATATAGAGAGTGACAATTTTTTCTAATTCAGGTGATCAGTACTCATTGAATTTTTTGTCTTTAGGAACTGATAGATGAATTTTAGGAAGGATACTATTTAAACACACGCATAACTGTTAAGTAAACATACTAACTTAACATCATATTTGTAAGAATGGAGACTGTTGCATAATGGCTGTTGCCTGTGTACCATAGTTAAAATTATCTTAGGAGATGTGAGAATATTAAATGAAAATCGTTAATGGTGGATTTAGATTTTATACTAAAAGCAGTGAGAAACAGTATTATAAAATATACTTAGTCCTGAAGGAATTAAAGTTTTACAAGTAAATCTTTTATAATTGGGAATGTTTCATTGCTTAAAGTTAATAGGATTGATTTTTGGTATTTTTTTTTAAAAGAATATTTCTCATAAGGTCATAATGACATTTTTACTAAGATATCTGCTGGATTGTGACATCATATGATATTTGGGGAACAAAGTTATAAGATGTTTTTGCTTTTTGTTTGTTTGTTTGTTTGTTTTTTGGTCAGTCAGCCAGGCTGAGGAAAGAGTACAGTGCAGAGACAGAAAGGCAGTTGGTGAGAAAGACTGTTGAGTTAGATGGCAAATTTGGAGCTCAGGACAGTGTAAATGGGCGTGGAGAAGAGAGGATTAGCAAACCCACCTCCCTGCAGGTTGTGGAACCTGGTTCATCTTCCTGCCTTAAATATGTTAAGACCAGGGAGATGTACAGTCCACCTCTTTTCACTTGCAGTCATTTTTTGGTAGCCTGGGGACCATCTTTTATGGCCCAGTTCTTTAAGTGCAGCATTCCTTCCCCCTCTCATCCAGTGCGTTGCTTTCCACCAGCCATGGAGACTGCAGTTACCTGGCATTACATCCTTTATGTGTATTTGCAACCACCTGGCTTTCCTCCTCCTCTTCCTACCCTGTGTTCTGAATATAAAGTTCAGGTCCTTCTAAATATAAAGCCTTAACTTAATCAGTACCTGGTAGCTTACAATTATATGATTATTGCTCCTAAATTATTGCTATTTGTAATGCCAACATGTGCTAATTTGATCAAAGATCTAATTTTCTATTTCTAGGCAGCTGATATAATGGGAAAATAGGGTTTTTTTCTTTGAAATGAATGAATGAGTGCCTTCAGACAGAGTGCATGCTCATAAAATATGAATAATACCGTAGCAAATTTTAAGGATTCTTGTCTTCCCTGAACATAATGGAACAGGAAAGAGGAAAATTCCTAGTTAGGGCCGGGCGTGGTGGCTCACGCCTGTAATCCTAGCACTCTGGGAGGCCGAGGCGGGTGGATCGCTCAAGGTCAGGAGTTCGAGACCAGCCTGAGCAAGAGCGAGACCCCCGTCTCTACTAAAAAATAGAAATAAATGATCGGACAACTAAAAATATATATATAAAAAAAAATTAGCCGGGCATGGTGGCGCATGCCTGTAGTCCCAGCTACTTGAGAGGCTGAGGCAGAAGGATCGCTTGAGCCCAGGAGTTTGAGGTTGCTATGAGCTAGGCTGACATCATGGCACTGTAGCCTGGGCAACAGAGCAAGACTTTGTCTCAAAAAAAAAAAAAAAAAAAAAAAAAATCCCTAGTTATCTTGCACACTAATCAAGACAGGCAGCCTGCCATAGGACATCAGCTTAGAGAAAGGAGCATCGTTCTCTAGTTTGCTCTCTGACAGGTAATGTCTCTTTGTAATTGTTTTTTTTCTTTTAGAGGGGCTCCTTTTTGCAAAGCAGCTACCAAAAGGAGATGCTTTTTTATTTTTGTTTTCTTAACTCCTTAATTATGAAAAATTTCAAACATAAATTAGAGAAAATAGCACATGATCTTCCATCTGCCCATCACAGAGATTCTGTAATTACCATTTTAAAACTACTATTCATCTGTTCTGCCTCTTCCCTTTTTCCTGAAACATTTTAAAGCAAAATCCAGACATTGTCATTTTGTCATTGCATACTTTGCATCTCTAAAACATACAGACTTTTTTTTACATAGCCATAGTGCCATTATTGTACACAACAAAATAAACATGTTGATACCATCGAATAGTTCTTTTCCCAGTTTCTTTGGTTTTTCTGAAAACTATTTTTGTAGTTCATTTATTGGAAATAGAACCCAAACAAGCACCATAAGTTGTATTTAGTTATGAGGGATCTTGTTTCTTTTATTGTAGTTCATAATCTTTTTTGTGCCATGGACCTGTTTGGCAGATTGTTGAATCCTATGAATCTTCTCTCTGAATGCTGTTTTTAATACATAAAATAGAATGCATAAGATAAAGAAAACCAGTTATATTGAAGTAAAATTATCCAGATATTTTAAAAATACACATTTATGACATAATATTTTGTGCTTCTTTACTAATGTATTAAATAACAAGATCTAGAGACAAATTTGACAAATGCCAAAATTTTAAAGTATGGTGCGCATACATAATATTTCAAGATATCTGTAACTATTATAAGGTGATAATGAAAATACCTGATTTCTGTTGGTGACAGTCACAACCATTACTAATATTTCTGTGGCTTGTTTATCTATATTCATGAAGGAAGGAAATGTTAATTTCAGTTAGAGGCTGATGAAAATAAAATCGTGTAATTTTTTTTTCTCATCAAAATTCAGGGACCTTTTGAATTCCATCCACAAGTCTGTGCTCTTAAGTAAAGGGACACTACTTATTAAGGAAAGTCTTGGTTGCGATTTTGCTTCACTGCCTTTTTTTAAAAAAAAATGGTGATTAGTTTTCTCTAATTCCAAAATATTAATTAAGGGGGTGCAAGTGTATTTGTTACATGGATATCTTGTATAATACTTAAGTTGGGGCTTTTGGTGTGCTCATCACCAGAATAGTATTTATTGAACCCAATAGGTAAGTTTTTATCTCACACCTACCCTCCCTCTCCCCTCCCTTGGTTTCTCATGTCCTTTGTATTGCTTTGTGCCTGTGTGTACCCATCTATTAGCTCCCACTTACTAGTGAGAACATACAGTGTTTGGTTTTCCATTCTTGAGGTACTTCACTTAGGATAATGGTCTCCAGTTCCATCCAAGTTGCCGCAAAAGACGTTATTTCATTCCTTTTTATGGCTGAGTAGTACTCCATGGTGTATACACATCATATTTTCTTTATCCACTCGTGAATTGAAGGGCACTTAGTTGATTCCACATCTTTGCAATTGTGAATTGTGCTGCAATAAACATTCGAATGCAGGTGTCAATAAGACACCCACTTTTCCTTTGGGTAGATACCCAGTAGTGGGATTGATGGATTGAATGCTAAGTCTACATTAAGTTCTTTCAGGAATCTCCACACTGCATTCTATAGAGGTTGTATTAATTGTAGTCCCACCAACAGGGTGCAAGTATTTCTCTCTGCATCCATGCCAGCATTTGTTATTTTTTCGCTTTTTAATAATGTCCATTCTGGTAAGGGTAAGGTGGTATTGTGGTTTTAATTTGCATTTCCTTGATGATTAGTGACATTGAGCATTTTTTCATAGGTTTTGTTAGCCATTTGTCTATGTTCTTTCAAAAACTTCTGTTCATGTCTTTTGCCTACTTTTTAATGGGGTTGTTTGCTTTTTTTTGTTGATTTGTTGGAGTTCGTTGTGGATTCTGGATATTAGTCCTTTATCAGATACATAGTTTACAAATATTTTCTCCCATTCTGTAGCTTGTCTGTTAACTCTATTGATTATTCATTTAGCTCAGAAGCTTTTTAATTTAATTAACTCCCATTTATTTATTTCTGTTGGGCAAAGAAGTTATGACTAAGATCCCAAAGGCAAATATAGCAGTCACTAGCTTTTTCTAAGTTTTTCAACAACTTGTCAATTTCTTCTCCACCTCCTGGCTTTTATCCTTCCAGTTCTCTTTGCCTAGAACATTCTTCCCCTTGCTCTTAATAAGACTGGTTCCTTCTCATAATTCAGATCTCAGTTTAGTGGTCACTTTTTCAGAGACCTTTTCTTCTAGTAATTTTCTTACTTGTTTTGACTTTTTTTTTTTTTTTAAATAAGAGTCTAAAAGTAGAAACCATGTCCTTTTCGCCTTCCTTTGTATCTTCAGAGCTAAGAAGAGAGTACTTTGATATATGGGTGTCACTTGAAAAGTATTTATCAAATGAATCTTAAGCTCATATTATGCATTATATTTTTAGTTACTTCCTATTCTTTCATGTGTTTAGAGTGGTAATTATAATTTATTATCATTGTTATTGATGCTTTGTAATATATAGGTCCTCAGTGCCACTTGACAGTCCTTTTATATGTTGCTTGATGGTTCTTTATTATGTTGTCCCTGGTGAATCAGGTTCTTATACAATGTCTTCTCTCTTGCCAAATGGCACTGTCATCTCTTCAGTGTTCAGGCAGGAATCTTGGGCATCATCCTTGCTACGTACTTCCTCCCTCATCTCCAGTAGTATCCAGGCATCGTTAAGACCTATAGACCTTCCTAATGTCTCTGGAATCCCTTCTCTCCATATCACTATTATACTTGCTCACTACAGAGAGGATTTGATTTGATACTGTAAAAAAGTTTCCTTTAAACAAAATAAAAAGGCTTTAAAAAAAAGCGTGAGACTGTTACCAAGTCAGATTTTAGTTCACTGTTCCTTGTTTAGGATTTTTTTTTGTTTTTTGCTTTT
>RJWJ010036120.1:0-16253 GCA_004363605.1 Indri indri
TCCCAAACTCTACTCTCAAATTTTACTTCTGCTTCCAAGAATGTAAAATGCTTTTTCTGATCAATGGGCCTTGACATAGGCAATTTCAAGGCTTGCTACCTGTCCCTAACCCACTATGCTTATACCTCTCCTAACCCTAGTCACGTGGTGCTGCAGTTTGCTAGTCCACCTCTTCGAAGGTGGCTCTGTGTCTTGTTTCCTCCTGCACCTTGGTGCCTAGTACAGGGCCAGCCACAGAGTAGGTTTCCAAGAAATACCTATTGAAGGCACATGGGAAAACAACATGACCCTTAAGATTTCGGTTCCAAGCAGCATGTAGGATAGCAAAGGTCTTCATACGACATCAAAAGCCTGCTATTTGGAGTTCTAAGGATCTAGGAAAAAACAAACTCAGTTTCTTCCATACTCTCATTCAGCAATCAACACAGAAGGCTTCTATGACCTCTGGTCTTTAAGAAATGTGTGGGGATTTCTCCCCACCAACAACCAGTCAGCTGAGCAGAGGACACCAACAAGGCATCCTCTAATTCGAATCAATTCTGACACTATCTACCTGGAAATAGCATCAGGTCATAGGCAGGGAGCTCAGCCCAAGACTGCCCCTACTTCAGATGCCCATCACAAGTCACAAGTTGTTACTTCTACTTCTGACCAATTGGCTATAACCTCCTCTTCAGGTTTGACTGATTTGCTAGAGCAGCTCACAGAACTCAGGGAAACACTCTGCTTATAGTTACTGGTTTATTATAAGGGATACAGAAGAAGAAATGGAGGAGACGCATCAGGCGAGGCATGTGGGAAACAGCAGGGAGCTTCCAGGGCCTCCCTGAGTGCACCTCTCTGGGAACCTTCGGCTATCCAGAAGTTCTCTAAACCCTATTGTTTTGGGTTTGTATGGAAACTTCATTACGTAGGCATGGTTGATTAAATCATTGGCCATTGGTAATCAACTCAAACTTCAGTCCCTTTCCCCTCCCCAGAACTTGGAGGGTGGGGCTGAAAGTTCCAACCCTTTAATCATGCTTTGGTCTTTCCAGTGACCAGCCCCCATCCTGAAGCTCCCTAGGGGCCCCAGCCACTAGTCCACTCATCACAAAAAGACACTTTTGACTTTGGAGACTCCCAGGATTTTAGGAGTTGTATGTCAGGAAACAGGATGAAGAGCAAATATATATAATATTTCATAGTATCACAGGAGTGATAAATTGAATCGTATGGGCAATAGATTTGATCTCATTACCAAATTAGGGGATAGAAAGTAGGGCCTGAAATCAAGTTGTTCCTTGGGTGTATTTTGAAAGATGAGTTCTGTTGTCATATTTGGATGGTTGTTGCTAAGTTATAGAGATGACTTTGTAAATATTTATTTCAAAATAGCTATTATAGTCCTCTCTATGAGTGTATGATAAATAATTTAGGTTACTACTTTGTTAATAACCATCCAGTTCATCAAGGCTACAGTTAATGTGCAGAGCATTGCTAGAAATTTCTCTGAGAAGAAGGTTAATAAGCATTTTTTAGTTTTGAAATCTTTAACTGAGGTAAATAAAAAATGAAAACATGCATTTATTAGCCTTGATGCAAAATATCTGCATGTTATTCCCACCTCATTAGAAACAAACAATAGACTCTTTTCTATTAACCACCGTGGGTTCTAGAGGATTGTAAAGAAAATAACATGGCATATAGCTATTTTACTTCCATTTACCATATATCTGTTTTACTTCTATTTAACTCCTAGAGATAGTAGAATATGAAAAATATTATTTAATCTAGGTTTATTAAACTATATTTATTATTTAATGAATTGAAACATTTGTGTCCTACAAATAAAGTGGAAAAAAAGGTAAATGGCAAGAAACATGAATTATCCTGATAGGTTCACTTTTTAGATATTATTTTATAAACCATTTGTGCTACAACTGTTTTCAGAAAAAAATTTCTTGTTTTGTTAATAGTATCTCTGATTTGCTTTTCAAAATGTTGTCAAGCTATTATTTTATGAATAATTAATGTATCTCAAATACTTCCAGATTCTGTTTAGGACAATAATTCTTGGTATCCTTGTTTCACAATCATTATAATCAACTTGGTGCCTAGAGAGCTAAATCTGCTTCACATTTAAATAAAAATAAAAAATTTTTGTGTCTGAGGATACTTTAAATTATGTCTGGATTTTAAAGCTCCTTGTACTTTCAAGTGATATAACTCTTTTAAAGTACAATAATCTGGTATTCTAGTTTTGCTTTCATTGAATCTTTAACAAGATATGAGTAATATCAGGTTTCGAAGATTCTTGAATGAGTGAATTTGGTGCTAAAATTCCTAACCAGGGTTTCCACTCACTTTACTGTTTTCGTTTGGAGGAGTGGTGCATTTGAAGGTGGATTTGTTTTTTCCTTCTTAATTTTGGAATATATGGTATTTTAATATTTGCCTTTGGGTTGAGTTGATCCAGATGAGGGGCTGTTTCTGTGTTCGATTAATGGATTCAGGAAGCAGCAGTTTACTGCTATGATTTGTAGAGTGCAAAGCAAAATTGACTTCCACGTTTGGCTCAGCATTTCACAATACAGATGAAAGCAACCCAAGAAATGCATTTAAAAAAGGCTTTGTGGCAGAAAAATGTTTACCAAAGATTGCCTCTCCTTCACATGAAGAAACTTTGCCATCATGAGAAGGCATACAATTAATATATAGAATGCAAAGTAGCAGAGAATATTTGACTCAAGGAGATAAGTTTGGTACTGTAGGCTACAAAAATTACTCTTGTTTTAAATTTTCCTACAAAAAGCCAATTTTTGACAGCCCTGAGCACATTTGGTGCTCCAGAATATGTGGTCTAATAAACCCTCCCGGCTAATACTGGAACACTCAGCAATAGCCCACGGTGATTCAACTAACATTTGAAAATCTTCAAAAACTGTGAAGTTTCGTGTGCGCACAGTAAATGTGCCAGTCCAGATTTCTAGGAATGAAAGATTTTCATAATCTTTTAGAAATCTTTGGACAGGAAACTGTCACTTTCAATTATGATCAGATTTTCTCTGGGGCCTCTCAGATAGAGAGAAGCTGGGTAAAGTATGTATTATGAATTGTTTCAAGGTGCTAAAGTTAAAAGTCTTCCCATTTTGGAGACTTAATTTCAATGATTATCATTTATTAAGGACATTCCTTGCTGGGTTTAGTTTTAAAAATTTGTAGTAGGAGTATGTTTTTAATGCAATTCTTTTATGTTGAATTGCTAGTATATGCTATTGAAAGTAATATTTTCATGGTGTTCTGGCAATATCAAGTTGATAAATAAAAAATCTTTATTATTTTTCAGGTATACATATGGGAAGCCAGTGAAAGGAGATGTAACACTTACATTTTTACCTTTATCCTTTTGGGGAGTGAAGAAAAATATTACAAAGAAATTTAAGGTAACTTTTGCAGATATTTTATAACTCGTAATGGGGAAAAATATGTTTACTTTTTCTAAAAATAAGATTCTGTACTGAATTGACAAAAAATTGAGTGTAAGACTATCAAGAGCTTTCCAGCATTGGCCAAGTGAGAATTTACCCATTTCTAGTTATTAAAATGTTATCAGAGCTATCATAGTGTTGTAACTTAGTTTGGGTTTTATTTCTAAAATTTGAATTACTAAAGTGAAAAATATAATTGAACTTTTAAATAAAACAGATAAATGGATCTGCGAACTTCTCTTTTAATGATGAAGAGATGAAAAACGTAATGGATTTTTCCAATGACCTTTCCGAACACATGGATATGTCTTCCCCTGGGCCGGTAGAAATTTTAGCCACAGTGACAGAGTCGCTTACAGGTTCGTAGACTTTGAAGTGAAGGTAAAGAAAGCTATTTACGTGGTGTTGCTCTGTCACCTTTCTTATTATAACTGACGTTTTCATTTCAGAGCATTGCTGCCTTTCTAAAGATGCTATTTAATGTTGAAATTGTCACGAGTATTAACTGGTCTAACTTGAAGGATATTTTATAATAAAGGGGAAACATTTTCTATGAAAAGTCTGTACTTCAAGCACATGTGATAGTTATTTGTAATTTTTTTTCCATTTCTATTCTTTCTTTTCAGCCTGAAAACTACATGGAAAGGCTTATGTTTTCAGTCGGCTGTCTTCTTCTATTTTTTTTTTTTTAATCACTTAACATCTTCTGGAATCTAACTTGCTCCTAGGCAGTTTTCTCTTTTAATAAGAAGGTAAAGGTTAATTGCCAGGACCTTTCTATTACTATGTCAATAGCTTTAACCAATCCCTGAAAGAGCAAAAGACTAGGGTGGCCTTAATCTGCTGTCGTACATGTCACTGCAGGAGGATGGCAGCAATGTACTGGGAAGGGGTCCATAGAGGACATAATAGGACTGTTTGGTTCTCTTAGTGTCAAAGCCAATATGGAAATGAGGTTTATGTGACCTGATATCTTAAACCCCTTTGGCAAGTAGTTTAGATGGATTTGATGGATAGAGGCTGTTGGCGAAACATTAATTTTGTATTCTAAATGGTGCAATTTCCAAAATAGGTATCTCAAGAAATGCAAGCTCCAATGTGTTTTTCAAGCAACATGATTACATCATTGAATTTTTTGATTATGCTACTGTATTGAAGCCATCTCTCAACTTCACAGCCACTGTAAGTTGGTATATTTATTTCTAGTCCATAGCAATGAGTTCAGTTTAATGAAATAGAATGGGAAATATTATTTTCAGTGCTTTTCTAAAAATTAAAGTTAAAAGGCGGTAGATTACTTTTTCTTTTTGGATATGTGGGACATGTAAAATTGTTTCCAAATGACCTTTGTCTAATTTTTCTAAAAAAGTAGTTTCCAACAACAACAAAAATATTTTTTTGAAAATGCATTTAACGAGCAATTTAAGTTAGATGTGGATTGTTACATTGAAGCTTTTATTAATTAATTGAAGGAATTAGTAGTCAAAAATTTGATTTTTATAATGATGAATTTTAGTTTTAGCAAAGATGTAGCATTAAAAAACTATCAACAAATCTACTAAATTTTTTGAGATAATGTTGAATTACCTTTTATTAATTGAGTGAATTTTGACAATGTGCAAGGCATGGCACTGGCAGGGCTTACACGGAGCCAAGAAGGACTCAGTTCCTACCCTGGAGTTCACAGTTTTTGTGATGGTGGCAAGAAAATATATAGACAGCCATAATTCAAGTCAGAATAAGATTAGTGTCATGAATTAATTTCTAAAGGGATTTAAAGCAGGGGTTGGCAACCTTTTTGTGCAAAGAGCTAGAGAGTAAATATTTTCAGCTTTGTGGGCCATGTGGTCTCTGTCACAGCTACTCAATTCTGCCATTATGGCAGAATGAAAGTAGCCACAGCCAACAAATGAGAGTGGCTATGTTCCAATAAGCCTTTTTTTTTTTTTTTTTTTTTTTTGAGACAGAGTCTCACTCTGTTGCCCGGGCTAGAGTGCCATGGCGTCAGCCTAGCTCACAGCAACCTCAAACTCCTGGGCTCAAGTGATCCTCCTGTCTCAGCCTCCCAAGTAGCTGGGACTACAGGCATGCACCACCACGCCTGGCTAATTTTTTTCTATATATGTTTTTTTTAGTTGTCCAGATCATTTCTTTCTATTTTTTAGTAGAGACGGGGTCTCGCTCTTGCTCAGGCTGGTCTCGAACTCCTGACCTTGAGCGATCCACCCGCCTCGGCCTCCCAGAGTGCTAGGATTACAGGCGTGAGCCACCGTGCCCGGCCTCCAATAAACCTTTATTTATAAAAATACTGGATTGGCCCACCTTCTTGCTATAGTTTGCTGATTCCTGATTTAAAGAAAGGAGGGGTTGCTTCTTGTTGAATGGGTCAATAGAAGTTTTAGGTAGTTCTTGATTTTAGTCATCTTAATTATTTAGACAGTTTGAATAGCTAAGTAAAAAAAAAAAAATGAGGCTGCAAATGGTAATTTCTGAATGAGTAGAGTGAAACAATGGGAGTTCAGGGAGGAAAAGTTGGCTTTGGGATAGGGATGGTGATTATTAAGGGATGCTTTATGGAAGAGGAAGCTCTAAACTATTTGTTTAAAGAGTAGTAGGGTTTTAAATGCTCGAGCATGGGGGTGGGAGGTGGGGAGCAAGGTGAGCTGAGACAAGACCAGGAGAGCTCTGATAGCAAGTTCAGGGTATCTTTGGGGCCTGTGCAGTTGCAGCTGAGGGCTTGTGTCTGGGGATGATAAAACAGGAGAAGCTTGGGGAGTTGTAGGGGATCCTAAATGTGTAACTTATATGTTTGATCTTCATGCTCTAGGCAGTGAGAAGCCCAGGAGCTTTCTGAACATGGGAGGGATGTGGCGAAAGCAGTGTTTGAGGAAGAGTGATCAGGGTTGTGTGCAGGAGGATGGCAGCAGCCTCTTGGTGGTGGCTGTGGGAGAGGAGAGGATGGAGGAGAGAAGTATAAGATTCGGTGTTCATTGGATTTGGGAGGTGGGGAGAAGGATGGAAAGTTCAGAGATGTAAAGTCTGACAGAATCGTGATGTTAGCAAAAATAGGAAAAGCAAGGTGGTTGCTCCATTTTAGATGTGTGAATTTGAGATGACTAAGATATCCAAATAAAAATTAGGAATTGGAGGTATTGGGTATGGGCTCTGGATCAAGATGAGGATGGGAATGTTGGACTTAGGGTACAATCACAAAGAACAAACTAAGCCTTAGGAGTACTGGGACCTTGAGGAAGAGAGAAAAACAGATGACTGATAATTTGGCAAATTCCCACATTTGGAGAGAGGGAAGAAGAACCACAAAATGCACTGAAAAGATTCAGAAAGAGAAATAGGAAGCGAAAGAGGTTGTGTGGGAGCCCGGGAAGGCAAAGGAAGCTGTGATATTAAGGAGAAGGTGGTTGGCGGTGTCGGATGCCTTTAGAGATAGGCCACTGAGTCTGGAGTTAGAGTGCCACCAGTAATGGTTGAGAGTTCAATTTCATGGGAATAGTTCAGATGGAAACTGGATTCAATTGCACTTAAATCCTTTGCTTCTCTTGTTACCTGTTTTTAAAATGTCTTGTTTTGACAATTAGGTGAAGGTTACCCGTTCTGACAGCAATCCGCTGACTCTTGAAGAAAGAAGAAATAGTGTTGTCATGACAGTGACACAGAGAAACCATACCGAGCACTGGAGCAGATGGAACAGTAGAAATCAGCAAATGGGACCTGTCCAGATCATAAATTACACTGTCCCCCCGAATGGAATCTTTAAGGTTGAATTTCCAATCCTGGAGGATTCCACTGAGCTGCAGTTGAAGGTGCCATCTGCTTCCCATCGTTATGTCAGTGCAGCGACACCATTACAATTGTAATCTTGTGGTAGGCACTCAACTTGTCGGAGCTCAGACTGCATAGCAAGTGGACACATCTTTCTATTTAAAAAAAAAACGGGGGAAAGTGTTAAAAGTAATTTAAGGACCGTGGCTCAGGGCTAGATTGAATGTTTCCTTGTCAGTTCATTCTGAACGGCACAGTAAAATATAGCAATGTGAAGATACGATGGAGAAGCTCCTCAAACCCTAGGTTGATTTTCGGTCATTTGAAATTTTATTTTGGCAGGAGCTGAAATGAAAGAGGAATATATATTTTTTACACTTTCATACCTTCGCTGAGCTCTCTTTCCCAGAGTGGCTTGTCTGAGAATCCCCAACCATGTCTGCCACCTTTCTTTTGCTTACACAGCCCTGCCCAAGTCAGGGCTCTGGCAGAGCAGGGTTCTCCTCAGATGTGGCCTCTTTGATTTTTACTGTGAACATTGGTGGATCAAGTGGGGTGATATAATTTTTTGCTTGTGTATGAGCTGTGTGTCCTAGAGAGAAGGAAAGGGAGAGAAGGAAAGGATCTCCTTTCCATTTCATTCTCTCTTCTCATAGTTTTTCCAGAAAAAAACACCTTTGTTTCTGAAATAAGCCAGGACTATGCTTTTTTCCTCTTAGGTTATGATAGTCAAGACCCTTTCCCATGTTTTAAAACTATCAGTTTCTTTATAGTACAGGCCATAAAATGATGAAGTTCCAACGTCTGCTGAATGTATTAATATTTTTTCTGCATGAAAAAAAGTGAAAGTGAATTTGGCTCTCAGTAATTATTCAGCAGGTGGCATCTTTTCTCAAGGTATTACTAAAGATAAAAATTTATAGCTCCCTTTTCTTTTGTTATAGGCCTATTTTCTTGATAGCACGAGTAGCATGGCAGTGCATGGTATGTTTATTTCTCCCAGTAAGACATACATCCAGCTAAAAACAAGAGATGAAAATATAAAGGTAATGCTTACAACTCACTTGATAATTATTAATACAACATAATGGACTTTCTCATCCTTGTTATGTACATATTAATTAAGATGTTTTTTCCAGGTGGGATCACCTTTTGAGTTGGTGGTTAGTGGCAACAAGCGGTTGAAGGAGTTAAGCTATATGGTAATTTTTTATTGAATCTAAATTTATGATCTATTATAGAATCATCTTAAACGATGTCTACCTATGTCTACTCTGAACTTACTAATTTTGCCTTACACCTTTTTAGCCTGTTCTTTTTATATTATAATCAAAATATCTTTTTTCGTTCTTCACCTATATTTGTATTTTCAGTTTAAAATGGATAATTAAATCCTGTATTATGTTTAAAATCTAAATTTCTATTGGATAAACCACATATATTCATTGTAGAAAATTATAAAATGTAAGAAAAACGAAAAAGAAAATAAAGATTGCTATCCATGGCCTTGAACTTTTGCTAATCCAACTCTCCCAGTGGTGCCCTGTATTCCTTCCAATCAAAAATGGGTTCTTTTTTTTATATATATATATACATATATAGTTTATTTATTTATTTATTTTGAGATCGAGTCTTGCTTTGTTGCCTGGGCTAGAGTGCCGTGGTGTCAGCCTAGCTCACAGCAACCTCAAACTCCTGGGCTCAAGCAATTCTCCTGCCTCAGCCTCCCGAGTAGCTGGGACTACAGGCGTGTGCCACCAGGCCAGGCTAATTTTTTCTATTTTTAGTTGTCTGGCTAATTTCTTTCTATTTTTAGTAGAGACATGGTCTCACTCTTGCTCAGGCTGGTCTTGAACTCCTGATCTCAAGCTATCCTCCTGCTTTGGCCTTCCAGAGTGCTAGGATTACAGGTGTGAGGTACCACGCCTGGCCAAAAAATGGATTCTTCACTATGAAGCTACTGTTGTTCCAATCAGTATCACTTTAACTTTATCATTGTCTGTTTCCCAGAAAATACTCTCTGTGTTTGTCAGGGAGGTTTTTTTTGTATTCAAAAAGACTTTGAAGCTGATTTAAGTCAAGAATTTGTGTATATGCTTAAAATTATGATAAACATAGCTTCAGTTGAGATCCTATTAGTTTTAGCAAAAAATTTAACTTGTTTGTTCTTTTCAGGTAGTATCCAGGGGACAGTTGGTGGCTGTAGGCAAACAAAATTCAACAACCTTCTCTTTAACACCAGAAAATTCTTGGGCTCCAAAAGCCTGTATAATTGTGTATTATGTTGAAGATAATGGGGAAATTATAAATGATGTTCTAAAAATTCCTGTTCAGCTTGTTTTTGAAAATAAGGTAAGATTTAAGGAAATGATGTTTAAAAGAAAACTTCATATTAATGAAGTCTGAGAAATATAGTATTTCTTTGTAAAAGTATCATTAAATGAAATTGGTTAGAAATTTATACTATTCATTTCTAGAATTATAGTTAAACTTCTTCATATTTAGTACTATGTAAGTATTTTTGCCTGTGGAATCACTGGGCACTGAGGGTCTTATTTGTAAGATGTTCCTGGCTGTAGGACTTTAACATGAAGCCATTTCAGGATTTTTCAAAGGGTTGAGTAAATATTGCTTTGGTGATATTCCAGAAAAGTCCAGTGGCAACATAGAATTCATGTGGCATTGATATTGGTGTGAGAGTGAAATGAAGGGTATGGGAGGAAGTGAGGCCACTTGAGATGCTGTGGGTTGAAAAGTTGTCCTGGGTTAGTTTCCAGCTAATGAAATAGATAAATGAAAGCCCAGCTCCGCGTTGTAAAACTGGCAACTGGCTGGGAGATTTACATTTCAAAGGGGCAGAGAAAGAATTTACAGTTGCAAATTTTCTAAAGTACATGCTCTAAGAAAAGGGAGGTCAGGGGCTTATGGTCAGGAAGAAGCCCGTCTAAAGTTCAATCGAGTTGAGGAGAACACGAAGGCCCTCTTGAGGGGGCAGTACAATCACTGGCACAGTGGAACGTTGAGATGCGGCTAGTGAAATGAAAACTCCCAGTAGGAAGGGGCCTCATGACAAAGCCATTTGATTCAGCAGTGATGAGATGATTGATATTCTTTAGGAAGTATTAGTAGGACCGTGCTTTGATGAGTGTAATGACAGAGGAAGTGCAGGTAGCCATGGAGACAGAGCATAGAGGTCTGACTAGTGTTTGGTCTGACCACCTTCTTCTTGGAAAGAGCCCTCCCTCACCTCCGGCCCAGGTAGATCTGTGAGTCCTCCAGGGAGCTCTCCTTGTATTCACTCCTAAGTGCATGTTGCCAATATGTAGGCATCCGTAGTTTCTTTCTTCTTTTGTGTTCCTCCTCTTGGATTCTGGCCTTCTCCAGGTATGCTAGACACTGCTGTCTTCTGTTCAGCACTAGCTGGGGGCTGAGGGGTGGGAGATGGAGAAAGGGAAGAGGAAAAGTAGAGAATTGAAGAGTAATTCAAATTTATACCACTGTGAGACATTCCATGAGTTGCAAACACTGTGGGAGTAGTTTTTTAATTCCTTTCCCTAGAGAAGGGTAATGTACGGTTTCAGAATTATCCCTGAGCAAAGGCAAATGTAGATTCTTTGCTAGATTTTGAGTCATTGATCTACTGTTGGTAAGACATATAAATAATGCTTTAAAAAAGTGAAATAAGTCAATCCTGCTTTCTCTCTTTCTTAGATAAAGTTATTTTGGAGTAAAGCTGTTGCTGAACCATCTGAGAAAGTCTCTCTTAGGATTTCTGTGACACAGCCTGACTCGATAGTTGGGATCGTAGCTGTTGACAAAAGCGTGAATCTGATGAATGCCTCAAACGATATTACAATGGAAAATGTGAGTTTAGCCATTTTTTCATTGCAAAAATACATGTTAAAAGAGAAAAGGAAACTTTATTGCATTACTTTAGATAATTAAAGAAATCTTATTGCTAATAGTTCCTTTGCTTGTGTAAGTCAATAATCAGTAAAGCTTCCAAATAAAAATGAATCTGTCTTACATTGGTTATGTTGGAAAGATGCTTATGTGTTTAGGTGCCTGCTATCTCTCATGAGAAATACCACCTAAAGTTAGATTGGAGGAAAAGGTTCTGGAGATCTATTTTACTGCATGGTGACTATAGTTAATAATAATGTCCTGTATACTTGAAAACTGCTGAGAGGTGATTTTAAATGTTCTTACAACAAAAATAGCAAGTATGTGAGGCGACGGATACATTAATTATCTTGATTTAATCATTCCGCAATGTATACACATATCAAACCATCACATTGTACCTCATAAATATACACAGTAAAAAAAGAAGAAATGTCACCTAGAGTTTTCTCTCATTTTTGTACTGTATTTTAATTTAAGGCACTCAGGAACGTATTAGAATATTGACTTGCACCATTCCATATGACACTGGACGAGAGAGCTTTAGATAATTTTGAAGTGCTTTCTATTTTGGTTACACATGATGGTTATAACTAATTATAGTCCACATTGAATCGGGAATTTGCAGTCTATTGAGGGAGTGAAATCATGTCAATCTGCAGAAAACTTACAAACCAAGAAGTATATGAACATTACGTAAACTAATCTCATATTCATTAGTCACTTCATTTTTATTTGTATGTTCTTAATACATCTTTGTGTGCCATTGTCAGCTGTAATATAGATTGTATAATCTATGTCCATTAATTGATTCAGTACAGTGAATTAACAATACATCAGGAAGAAAGATATATATTGTTAGGTTGATTTGGTCATTATATTGTAAAATTAATTCACTTGTGAAAAACTGTACATTTTCTTCAGTTTATACAACTAATTTTTTAGTCTTTTTTTTTTTTTAAGAAAACTTTAAAAAAAACCAATTGGTCATTTTTTTCTCTTTGATGTTTCCTAAATTCATATTATTCTTTAAGTCTTTAAATCTTGCATTTGATTTAACCAAATATAGTAATATCTCTTATCACTTTCTAAATAGCTTGATAAATATATTATTTCATTGTTCTTCTCTATATATGTGTATGTTTGTGTGTGTGTGTGTGCTGTCTCTGTCTCTATTTATGTTAATATATGTACATGTAATCTGTATATATTTACATTACATTTTGTCGGATGTTAATATTACTATCCCAGCTTTCTTTTGGTTCATGTTTCCCTGGTATATTTTTCCATCTTTTTATTTTCAGTGTTTTATAAGTTTTTGTTTTAAGTGTATCTTGTCGATTTTGCTTTTGTTTTTGTAAACTAATTTCATAGTCAATATCTTTTAATAAGCTTCTTTAATCCATTTACAAATATGGTAATTCTTGTTCTAATTAGGACTTTTTCTGCTATTTTATTTCCCATTTAAAAATAATTTAGACTATTCTCTTTTTGTTCCTTTTTCTTTCTGGGAGCTAGATCAATTTTGTTTTGCTGGTTTAAAGGTTATATAATTCTATCTTTGTTACTACGTTAGATGTCCTTAACTCCTGAACCATATGTATTTATCCTTATCGATTTATTTATCCTTATCTTTATTGATTTCTTAAGGTTATCAATATTTGTATCTTCATCTAACAACATGAGCATTTTAGTATGCTTTTTTGCCTTTTTTGTCTACTACTGTCTCCTTGTCCTCCTCCATCCCTACTCTAGTCAGATGGTGTTGCTCATGTACAGATTTTTAATCTGTGTTATTATGGGTTGCCCTTTTAATCTATGCTCTTCCTTCATTTTTTAATTCTGGAAATTTGTGTCCATTATTTCTTCATATATTTCCCCCTCTCCACTTTATTTTTTCTCTCCTTCTGGGACTCCTGTTGTTGAGAAGCTGGCACTTCTACTTCCATCCTTCACAATCGCTTAGCTTTTTGTTTTGTGTTTTCTATCTTTTTGTCTTTTCTGTATTTCTCTAAGGGAGTTCCTCAGTTGACTTTTCCTGCTTACTGATCATTCATCAGCTGTCTATCCTACTTTGATCCCTTGTATTGTGTCTTTTGTATCAACTATTATATTTTTAATATCTATTGTTTTTATTTGGTTCTTATTTTTTGTTCTTATTTTCTTATTGCTCATATTTCCTCTTATCTCCTTATGTATATTTATTAGGCTTATTTTGAATTCTTGAGTTGACTTTTTCAGTAATCTTGTATCACATGAGGTATGTTTAGTTGGATGTCTTTCTTTTACAGTAGTTATACTCTTTAGAAGTGTATTTCATTTGGCAGCTGCTCTGATAATATCTGTTGGGGAAGGCTGACCATCAGGCTCCAATCTATGTAAGTCTTGTGAATTTAAAGAGAGGAGTCTAGCCTCATGGACTAGAGAATTACTCTTGATTCGCTCTGCTGCCTGCCTCTGTTCAGTTTCACTCTTAAACCCTTCGGGGAAAACAGCACCAAGAAGAGAGAGTCTCTTGAGGTTATGATCCACCAGCCCTGAGGGTTTGAAGGGGAAGGGGAAGAAGAGTGAATGCTGGAGGGCCATGGGTCTGTCTACATGTTTTCCCTACTTTCTCACACCAGAAGGTCAGGACTACTGACCTGTGCAGGTCGTGGGTCTGCTGCTGATTTTGTCAGTGAAGGTCTTATTGAAATTTAGTGAAATTTTCTGTCTTCTCATTCTATTTTTTTCTTATCGGTGCCTGTTCTAGTGGCTCACTGTGAGGAATGATTGTCCTGAGGCCACCCCCTGGAGAGAAGCAAGGGCAGAATTTAAAAACCTTTCCTCCAGCCTGTCTTCTGACTGCTGTCTTCAGCTGCCTTCCGTCTCAGACTGAAGCCACCCACTTTCTTCCAGCACCAATTCCAGCTATCTTCTACTCTTCCAGGGCTTTTCTCATCTCAGTTATCCAAGTTTCCTGCTGCTTTTATTGTTTCTCCAGAGTTGGCTCTGGAGGAGGGAGTCAAGAGCCCATGATAATAGACTGTTTTGGCTTCTTTCTTTCTTGTTAAATTTGTATGTGCTGCCGAGAGCCTCTTGAATGCCTTGGCATAATTTAAGTGTACTGCATCTTCCAGGAATAATTTTTAGACACCAGCCCGCTCATCATTAGCTTGTGCTGCAACTTTGAAAGTGCATTTTTATTAAGCAAGTGAGAAAAGGAGGATTTTTTAAATGAGATAGATACTTTATTTAAAAAACTAATTTTATCTTGTATATTTGAGATTTACAACATGATGCTATGGGATACATGTGGATAGTATAATGCTTACTATAGTGAAGCAAATTAATATACCACATAGCTATTTGTTTTTGGTGACAAGAGTGCCTAAAATCTACTTGTTTAATAGAAAACCCCAAATAACACAAAATTTTATTAACTACAGTTCTCGTGTTGTAAATTAGATCTCTAAACTTGTTCATCCTACATATCTGCTACTTTGTACCCTCTGACCTATATCTCCCCATTTCCTTCCTTCTCCCCTTGTCCCTGGTAACTACTGTTTAGATGCTGCTTCTTGAATATTGCTATCTGTCATGCCTGCATGGGAGCAGATGCAAATCCTTATGTATTCGTATTTTGTGGCAGAGCTAGAGTCCTGGAACTAAAACTTTTTCTCCTCATTATGTCTGGCTCTGGCTCCATCGTCTGTAGTCGAGCTAACTCTTTGCCAGCTTGCTGAGACATTATGGAATTTTCTGTCTTCTCATTCTATTGTTTTCTTATCGGTGCCTGTTCTAGTAGCTCACTGTGGACGTAGCTGTGGTTGTTGTTAGCATTGCAGAAACAATATTTACAGGTGTTTAATTTTATGCCAGAATGTGTTTTTTCAACTTGTACTTAGATTCTGTCATGGTTTCTAATCCTGCCTTTGTCTTGTCTAGTTAATGCTAATATAAATGAGGGAGAAGTATCAAAATAGTTACTTAAAAAGGTATAATATCTAAATATTTAAATTGTAGGTAAATATATATAACATAAAATTTGCCATTTTTACCATTTTTAAGTGTATAATTCGGTAGCATTAATTACTTCACAATGTTGGACGGCCAACATTGGTGACACTCTCTGTTTTCCAAAACTTTTTCATGGCCCCAGAGACTCTGGAACCACTAAGCAATAATTCCCTCTTTCCTCCTGCTCCCAGCTGTTGGCAACCTCTAATCTACTTCTGTCTTTATGAATTTGCCTATTCTAGATATTTCACATAAATGAAATTATATAATATTTGACCTTTGGGGTGTGGCTTATTTCACTTAGCACAATGTTTTCAAGGTTCATCCATGTTGTAGAATGTATCAGAACTTCATTTCTTTTTATGGCTGAATAGTATTCCATTGTATGTGTACACCACATTTTATTTATACATTCTTCTGTTGATGGACGCTTGGGTTGTTTCCACCTTTTTGGCTATTGTGACTAATGCAGCATACAAATGTTTCTTTGAGTTTCTCTTCTCAGTTCTTTTGGGTATATTTCTAGGACTGGAATTACTGGGTCGTATTCTAATTCTATGTTTAACTTTTTGAGGAACTGTTAATTTTGCTCCCTCTTTTAGCCTATTTTACCCATGCTTGCTAACAATGAGAACTGTTCTGAAAAAAAATAGCATTGCTAGCTGGTCCAAACGCAGTGAGTTATCTCACTTGATTGTTCACAGTCAGTTACAGATTGAACTTGTTCTACTCTTTCTCCCTTCTCACTACTGCGCTTGACTAGTAAAAAAAAATAGTACTGCTAATGTGATACATGTAAATATCTCATTATTGAAAAAACTGTCTCATCGATGCTATAATTTGCATTGCTTTATCAATGAGGCAGAATATTATTTCTGCTTATTAATAATTCATATTTCCTGTTTTCTGAATTACCTTTTTAGGTTATTTTAAAAAATTTAGGTCACTGATACTTTGCAAAGCTTATATCAATCTTTATCAAATTTAACCTATTTATCTCTGCCAAAAGTATGGGTCATTTTTAACACTGAGCTCTACCTGTTGGTCTTTTTAAACAGTGACATTTAAGTTCCTTCTGGGCAAAACTGAAGTCCAGACTTC
>RJWJ010036121.1:0-16253 GCA_004363605.1 Indri indri
GGAATAAGGAATTGCTCAAGTGTTTTGGAGTCAGCCTTATATTTATTCCCATAATTTTATTTTATGCCACATCATCACTCAATGATGTTAGCTATGCTTTGAAGTATTTCTCTGATAATTCCTTAGAGCAAGTGTCTAGTAGGTAGGGGATTTGAATTGACTTAAAGCACAACCCCAAAGTTACATAGATGTTTCAATGCTTTAATCTATTGCCATTGAAGTGAAAGCTTAAACACTAAATGTGGACTAATTCTACAATGTCTAATATGTTTAATCAAGAGTGCATTGATTAGTTTATTCATAAATTATTTCATATTTATTTTAAAAGAAAAATTTATTTAATTTAAAAATAAGGATTATTAATTAAATCTGTTATGTAGTTAAACACTTCTCCCTTTTGGTAGCTCTTAAATGGATTGACAGTATTTTGATTCATGATAGTAAGGAATAAAGTCTTGTTTGAAGGAAATAAGATATCAAACATTAGATTAGAATAAAATGACAATAAGTAAATAATAACATTGTACTGATTTAGCAAAATGTTTGATGCAATTTTTCTGCTAAATCATGTTCTATTTAATTAATTGAACATAATTGCATCCCTGACTAAGGAAAGATATTCATTTTTTAAAAATTTAACTTAAAGAACAGGAGATTGATTTCCCATAGCCATAAAAGAAAAATGTTTAGGATTCTAGAGAATTATGGGATTTTTCTTGAAATCCACTGAAGTATTAACCCCGAAATAATTAGCTTGAGCTTTGCTGCCTTAAATCCATCTTCCCTTTCCTCCCTTTTCAATGACTGTGCAATCAATAAGGAGTGTTATAATAGACTAATCTCGTCAGTACTGAATATCTGTTTAGGGAAATAATACATATTCTTAATTATATGCACAAATATTCAGCATTCTTTGATGTAGCAACAAGATGGGTTGATGTTGCCTTCTCTATTACTGTTATTAATACATTTTTATGCAAACCCTGGCATTTGCTAATAATTTCAATTCTATACTATTCTCTTAGAAATTTTGGAACATTGAGGCCACCTGAACTTTTAGTGAACACTATATATCTATTTTTCTAGTTGCGGATAATATGTATGCTGTGTAGCATTTTTCAGTTCATTACTTTATCCAAATATCTTTTGCCATTTTCTCACTGTTTATATCATTGAGATATATATAACGCGCAGTTTTGTTGCATCATTTATACCAATAGATATAAAATCTTAATTGTATAACTTGTAAATTTTATTAATGCCAAATAACTTTTTAAAAGCATTATTTTCTTCATTTTTAACAACCGGGTCAAAGGTTCTCTTTTCAGGATATCGTACTTTTTTCTCCTTAGCAATTTCTATATTTTCACCACCCATTTTCTTGCTCACATGCCTGGGGGCTCATCACTTATTGATATACTATTTTGTAAAAATTTAAATGACATGTAAGATTGTATATTGTTGAGAAATAAATAGGATAAATTAGAATATTTGAGTTTCATGAATGGGGCATCTAGTTGTAAGTATACTTTGTTAATATTGTATGTTAATAGAAATGTATGTATTCATAGCAAAAAAGACGAGAAGGATTTACACTAACATCTCCAGATGGCAAGAATACAGATGACCTTCACTTTCTTAATTTTATTTATACATATTTTCAAAATTTCTATGGACATGTGTGATTTTTATAATAAACCAGAATTGTCAAGGTGCTGCTGCTCATTTATAGTCGTGCATATTCTGGACACTAAAATTAAGAGGCCCACAGAAACAAGAAATCCAGTATTTTAAGCGATTCTAAAGAGGGTGAATTGACCATACTTTAGAAAACTGTGTACACTTCACTTATTATTAAGCCATGAACTACATTAACCATAAAAAATATGTTAAAGCTTTTTATATTTGCCTCCAGCTCCTCCTCACTGACAAATTGATTAAAATACATCACCTGTGTACTACAAGTGGAAGAGTGTTTGTTTATTCTAGAAATTGTATCTTTAATATATGCCTTATCTCTAAGTTTCTTTTCTAAGGTTCTTGCTTACTGTGTCAGCAGACAAGAGAATTCTTGGACTTTTGCTAAAGCAAAATATTAATGTACTGTATAATATTGAAGCCGATTTCCAGAGAAAGACTCATTTCCCTGTAAATTGCTTGTCATATTCAGTCTTCTTGCATTTCAAATTAATAGAAATGGTTGAGTGATGCTGAAGCTCTCTTTTTCATGCATAGTGATATCATTAAGATTTGGTCGATATGAACATCATATGTAGCATTATGATATTTTCTGTTTTTTCCACAGGAGAAGCTTAAGTGTTTATTTACATCATGCTTAATATTGTGTAAAGTACCTAGGTACCACATGACTATGCATAAAAGAAAAAAATACTTTTGTGGAGTAGTGAGCTCATTGCTTTTAAGCTCTCTCTTTCACAGAACACTTGTTTAACTCTTTATTGATTGATTGATTGATTATTATATTGATAGACATTTAAGGGGTTTAAGGAAACCTTTGAAATGGAATGTGATAAACCTTATTGCTTTAAAAATGTATTGTAAGGGCAGCAAGTACTCCTGAATCTTTCAAACTTATTTTCCAATGTAGCCTATTTTTGCCAGCTGGACTATCATGTAGAGGACTTTCCCTGACAGAAATGTACATTTAAATTGTATAAGTATTGTATATAGTCTTGATATTTTTTTTCCAGAGGGTACATGTAACTGGATATGATTTAAGTAGTATCAATTTGTGCCTGGGGAAACTGGTTCTGTTTGTCTGGAATTTTTATTGTTTAATGTTTAATTTTTTTGTCCCACTGAATTTACCTAGAGCTTAGTGCTATGTGACCTATAATATATCATGAAGAAGGTATGGTTGGCTGCCAGCTGGTGATGTTGAGTTTACCCTTGCAGGAAGATGTGCAATTGTGTGGCTGTAAAACCACGACACAGGTATATTCTTTTCTATGGTGTACCTTATGGATTGCACATCTGCGGAGTCACTTGGTCACTCAGTGGAATGAAATTGATTATTATATGAAAAAGGCTGTTATGGGAATGGATAGGGTGACTTAGGCCATGTGTTCTTGAAAAAGACCAACTTTTAAGCCTTAGGATTGAGAGGTCCATGGCCACTTGCTGTGATAGCAATGTGTACCAGGGGTTAATGCAATCTTCTGACATTCTAAACCAGATTGATCTTTATCTTTTAAATGTCTCCTGGGGTTTCCAAGCTATGAGCAGAGAGCTGAAGGGCAACAACAATATATTTTTCAGGAGAGAAAGTGAATGTGACTGATTGCTAGCAAGCCACAGGCAGAGAACAAAGGTGAAAATGAAAGTGACACAGGTACATCCCTTTTCTTGAGCCTGTCTGCAGAATGACAATGACTCACTTAGCCAGTAACCTAGTCCACTTCACATTTCCTCTATTTTGAAGTTTTATTGCTAAGGAAAATGTGTACATAAATGAATCCACATATATTTTTAATTTTCAATATAAAGAACTTATAGTTGGAAAAGATTAAGGTACATACTACTGTGTGAACAATTGGAGTAGTTTTAACTTTACCATAAACTAACTAAAGGCCATTTAAGCACATCACTTAAACTCCCTAGGTAATTTTTATCTCAAAAATGTGCTTGAAAATTTAATGAGTTCCTATATCTGAAACTTGCACAAATGGTTATGAGTGTGGTTTGTTTCTGTGTATGTGTACATGCATGTACATGAGTAAAGTTCAGTAAAATATAAGAAAATTTCTCACTCTAAAATGGAGATATTATTTAGATAAAGTAATGAGCTTAAACTAAATAATGCACGTGTGGATATAAATGTGTGTTAATCAATAAACTCATATAAACCCATATCAGTATTTCATTTTCAAGGACAAATGCCAAAATTTTATTATATACGTAGGCCACATTTTTATAAAGTGCTGGCTAAAAATGTACTTTCAAAAGAATATCTATCTGTTTATATGCCAAGACATGTCTTATGACACATGACATGTAAAGCTTGGAATTCAGTAACATCTCCACTTCACTGTCATTATATGGCAATCAGCCCTGTACAATCCTCTGTATTTACCACAATCTGCTGAAAATAATTGTTTGCGTCTTTTTAATACATATCAGTTACTACTCAATTTCTTGTCTATTATTATTCTTAAAAAATAATATTATTGCCTCCAACAACATTTCCTTCAATTTTCTTCATCCTAATTCTTAACATTTCCTATGCCATTAGCTTATGTACTCTGTTATTATACCTACTACCTTATTCCCATATCTCATTCTGTATATCATTGTATTTCTCTGCTCTCTGTGGAAAACTTTTTTCCAAAGAGTTGAATATAGACAGTTTTTCATTTCAGTTTTTCCTCATTTCACTACAATTTAACAATAGTCTTTAAAATGGGAAATGTAATAGAGTCTAGCTGATAGGGGTGTTGGGAATATCAAGTGAGTCAACACCCTAAGCTAAGGTACTCAAAGGAGAATTTGGCCCATAGTGAGGCCTCATTAAATGTTAGCTACCATCATCATTAGTATTGTAATTGGTATCACTATTGCAGCAAAAATTTTCATGTGGGCACTTCTACTCTTCTACTGTTGTTTTATCTCTTAGTAGAATTTCAGAGATTAGCCTTCTTTCCTTCTTGTAATACTTCCCTTTCTTTTTTGTGATGTAGCATCACACTGTCCTTACTTTCCTCCTACCTCAATAACAGTTTCTTTCCTCCTACCTCTAAAAGAGTACCTTCTCAGTCTCAACTGCCTCTTCCATTTCTACTTGTCCTTTAAATACATGCACTTCCGGGGCTATGTTTATGGATCTCTTCACTCTCTCATCTGCATTTTCCTCCTAGAAGTCTCTTCCTGTGCCTTGGCTTTCACCTTTGTTGTCTGTTACAATACTGTCATTCAATACTGACACTAAGCATGTGGGGTTAATGCAGACCCACAAGTTAAAGGGCATGGTCCCCTGCCCGACTGCTCTCACTTCAGATGGTAGCCATGAGTTTGAGGCTCCCCATGCCACCCACACTTATGGCCAATTGGCTGCAAATCTGGGAGGTTCTTCCAATCCCCCTTACATTTTTGAATTCCCTAAAATGATTCACAGAACTCAGAAAAACACTATATTCATGATTATAGTTTTATTATAAAGGATACAAATCCTTTATAAAGGACCGACCAAATGAAAAGACCCATAGGGGGAGGCCTGAGAGGGTCCCAAATGTAAAGCTTTCGTGCTCTTTCCCAGTGGAATCAGAGTGCATAAACCTCTGGCACATTTATATGTTCACTAACCAGGAAGCTCTATTGAGTTCCAGTGTCTAGGGCTTTTACCAGGGTTTTGTATATAAGCATAATTGATTGAACCAGTGCCCACATAATTCAACTCTATCTCCAAACCCCCTCTCTCTCCCTAGAGATTAGGCTGGCTCAAAGCCCCAACCTTCAAGACACATGGTTGGTCTTTTGCTGACCAATGCTCAACCTAAGTCATATTATTTCTCAGCACAAACTCAGAGGTGATAAGACATTGGCCTAGGGAAAAGACCCCAAAGGCAATCAGCAACAACAAAAATAAATAAATGGGACCTGATCAAATTAAAAAGCTTCTGCACAGCCAGGGAAACTATCATGAGAGCAAACAGACAACCTACAGAATGGGAGAAAATATTCATATGCTACACATCTGATAAAGGGCTGATAACTAGAATCTACATAGAACTCAGGAAAATCACGAAAAAAAAAAATCAAACAACCCCATTTAAAAGTGGGCAAAGGACATGAACAGAAACTTTTCAAAAGAAGACAGATTGATTAATGGCCAAAAAACATGAAAAAATTCTCAACATCTCTAATCATCAGGGAAATGCAAATCAAAACCACAATGAGATATCACTTAACTCCAGCGAGAATGGCTTTTATCAAAAAGTCCCAAAACAATAAATGTTGGCATGGATGTGGAGAGATAGGAACATTCATACACTACTCGTGGGACTGCAAACTAGCATAACCTCTGTGGAAAGTAATATGGAGATACCTCGAAGAGATACAAGTAGAACTACCATTTGATCCAGCAATCCCATTACTGAGCATTTACCCAAAGGAAAAAAAGACATTTTATAAAAAAGACAGCTGCACTAGAATGTTTATAGCAGCACAATTCACAATTGCAAAGATGTGGAAACAACCCAAATGCCCATCAATACATGAGTAGATTAATAAAATGTGATATATATATATATCATGGAGTTCTACTCAGCCACAAAATCAATGGTGATCTAGCACCTCTTGTATTATCCTGAATAGAGTTGGAGCCCATTCTAGTAAGTGAACTATCACAAGAATGGAAAAACAAGCACCACATATACTCACCATCAAATTGGTGTTAACTGATCAACACTTACATGCACATTTAGTAGTAACATTCGTTGGGTGTTGGCAAGGTGGGAGGGTGAGGTAATGGAGGTAGAGATAAAAGAATGGATTTGAGAAATATCAAGAAGAAATGTCAAGTATTGTGGCAGGTATTTATAGGAATAATATTAGCAAAGAAAGTCAGGGAATTCCTGAGAATAAAAATGTTCAAGTTATTTTAATAAGCTTCACTGGTTTTCAGAGCTGAAGGAAGTCAATCTCCATTCCTAAATGACAATAGTGACAAATTGGAGCTGAACAGAAAACTGCATGTTTATGATTGTGACTGCTGAAGGTAATGCCTGCTAAGCAGTTGATATTACAGACACCAGAGCAGGGTGAGTGCAGATTGCTGTTGGCATATGGTAGACATTAGCTCATTAAAATATTCAGACTAACAGATGTACATGTTTCAGTATGCTAGGGAAAATATTAATTTTGAAAATTAAGAACTCCTGGGGGTTCAGAAGTATTTATGCTCTTGGTTCTCAATGTTCTCTGATGGACAAATTAGAGACATTTCATTGCCTGTCTGTTTAGGCACTTTGATACAGCTGAGACGCGCTCAATCTCTGCTGCTGAAGCAAACCTGGAGAAAAGAGAATGAGGAGAGAAACATGGTGTGAAGTCCCTGTAATTACAGTTTAGGCTCAACATCTGAAATGAAGACAAGGCCTAAAGATAGAAGACATTTCACATGAAAGATTTAAATATACATCTAAAGCTACAGTTTGATACTGTGTTCAAAGTGGATAACAAAATCTTTCCAATTCTGCAACCTATGGCTGAAAGAAATTTCTATTGTAATTTTCCTTTTAAGAAAATAAAGCTCAAAAAGACCAGACAAATACCTTAAAGTTGTTCTTAAAACAAAACCATAGAATATGACATGGAGAATAAGGGTCAGTTTTATTTTGCTCTTTTTGCTTAAATTTAAAATGCAAATTTTCCTCTCTTTTTCTTTGTGGGAGATTAATAGACAAGAAAGGAAGAAAGAAAGGAAATTTAGGAAAGGAAAACAAAGAAAAAGAAATAGAAGAGAATAAAAGAAGGAAAAAACATTTTCTTTTGCACTGAATAAAAGGAAAAATGCTCATTTGAACACATTTTATTTGTAAAACAGAATTTTACATTTAAGCATGTTTATTCAATTATCATAACTAATAGTGTTTATGAAAATGGTGAATACTCAAAGGAATTGAGTTCAGATGAAGACTGAACATTTGTTCAAATGACCCCCACTTGGACCAAATACATGTGTGTTTGTATGTGTAAAATGTGTGTGTGTGTGTGTGTGTGTGTGCGTGTGTATTGAAAGAGAGAGAGAGAGTCATCTCTAGGGATTAGGCAAATATGCTGTTATATTTATCTGTCATTTCTAAGAAGTGTGTGTGTGTGTGTGTGTGTGTGTGTGTGTGTGTGCATGCACAACAAATTTGGAAAAATTATTCTCTTCAATCAATAGACAACAATTTTGAGGCATCCATCCCTGAAATCAAATAGCAGATAAAGCTGTTTGTCAGAAACACCCACAGTCCAGTGTTATGCCCTTGAGGGAATTATATACAACGCTACCAGGATTGAGAACTCATGTACCCAGAAAACAAACCATTTGCATAAGCAAAGGAAAATCTACTAAGATGGACTTTCTAGCATTCTTTAAAAAAACATCCAAGCTAGGGACACTGTAATAAAAACTGTGCTGATTGTCAGGAGTGCAGGAATTATCATTCGAATTGAGAAAATGTATTCCAACCAGATATACAGATGAGCCTCTTTGCTCGTCTATAAACATGAACAGATGATCAAGAATCACCAAATATTTGAGGAAAACAAAAATAACAAACAGAACAAACCTCAAGGGTAAACAGAAGGAAACTCTGAAATAAGTACGATTAATATCATTAGAGAAGAAATTGATGGATAAGAAAGGAACAGATTGCTGAGGAAAAAAATAAGCAATTAGCTCTCTTTTTGACATTAAAACTGTGTTTGCTGAGAGAAACCTCACCTTAATAGATGGGATAAGTAATTGAATGGAAATACTGAAAATTAAATTAGTGAACTGGAACATTGAGCCTAAAGTATTCTTTCTGAACACATTTATAAAGAACAAAGAAGAAAAAGTTAAGGGACAAGGAAATAGTTCCAGGAATTCTAGTAGTTATCCAATAGGAGAGCCAGAAAGAGAGAACAGAGAACAAGTGGAGGTAAGGGGTGGGAGAAGTAGATAATAAAATAAGCAAGATAATAAAATTTCCCAGAATTGAAGAGTCAAGTCTTTTTATGTAAAAGCCCTTTGAATTCAAAATGGAATTATAATATGTTATAATAATTTTAATACGTAATTCTAGAAACATACTGATGAAGCCTATTCTTGTAATATTTTAATATCAATATTTATACAAAATCTTACTTAAAAAAAATCAAACAATACAGACATCTATCTCCCTTTACACTTTACCCGAATCCTGCCACTCTCTTTAGAAGTAGTTATGTTTAACAGCTTAGTATGTTTCCTTCCTGAATTTTTCCTATAACAAATGAGATGCACATATGTGTGTGCACATACACATTCATACATATGTATCTTACACTCTACACTTTATTTTAGAAATTTGAACCTATTAAAAATTTCAACATATGTAAAATGTATAGAAGTAAATTCAAATGAATAATACCAACATAAAATGATGTTTAGCATCTTTGTAATCAGGAAAATGCAAATTAAAATGAGAGTTAGACCAAATAAAAATTATGATATCCTGTGCTGGCAAGAGTGAGATAATCATGCATATTTGAACATAGATAGTTGGAAAGAAAACAGTAAATTAGCGAGAAACTCGGCAATATATATCAGCAAGATGCACATAATCTGGCTCAGAAATATCACTTCTATGAGTCTATCTATAGGTATATTGTATCTATCCTAATAGAAGTACTTTCAAATGCATAGTATGTATTTTTTTCATGAGGTTATTTATTTCAGCATTCTCGGAAAGCCAAAAAGTGAATTTGGAACAATATATGTGTCTACCAACAGTGGAATATTTAAGTAAAATATTGATATGTACAATGGAATAATATGTAACAATTAAAATAAACTATATAGTGGCCTTAACTGACTTAAATATGCATCGATAAGTGACAAAAGCAAGTTGCTGAGTAATATGAATATGTGTATGTATGTAAATTTACAGAGAAAGTAAAAAGGAATGCACTCCTAACAGGTAGCAGTGTTTGCTCACAGAAAATGAAGCTGGGACTTAAAGATCGAAAGGAGCCTCTTAGTAACAAAGACCTGGAGATTAGTCATCAGTCCTTCATAAAGTTAAAATAGGAGTTTCAGTTATTTCCTTCAATTGAGTAGATGTCTCTTTCCAGAGATAGTCTAATGACAAAGGAATGATAAGGGGAAGAACTGCCCCTTGATTGAAAAATCTAGTGATAAACCAATTATGTTTATCTATCTATCATATATTCTCCTTTCTATCTATCTAGCTTGCTGCCATCTCTCTTTCCTCCCTTTCTCCCTTCCTTCCTTTCTTTTTCTCTCTCCTTCTGTCTCTCTGTCTCTATATCTGTCTCTATTTTTCTCACTCTAAATTATTCTTTCTGTTATAAAACTTATGATAGTTTCAGTACTTAATTTACTGAAACAGTAGTACATAGATAAGTCTTTCCATCAGAATGGTTCCTGAGAGGATAATTGCATTGATTTTATATCTAGAAAATAGAAAATAAATTAGGAAATGTGAGGATGTCTTAGCACACAAGCATCATTTCCTGTTGCCTCAAATATATGCTTTAAATTTACAGCTATGCATCTTTCCTCACGTTCTTTATATTTGAATTCATCTTCCCTTATGACAGCTCATGAAAACCTTTGTCTCTCTTCACAGTTAAGTTCAAATATTGCTTTTACTCTGAGGTCTTTTTTAACTCTTTCAGTCACACTAAAAATACTCCTCGTCATCATTCCCATGGTGTACTTATATGCCATTAAGGTGCTCATCTAATTCAGCCTTAATGACATAGTTAAAATATACATTTGTTATGTTCATTCATTGTGTTACGCACTTCTTATGCATCATCTCTTAATTCTCACAAGAGTCCTGTGAAATATGGGTTTAGATTTTATATCACAGTACATTTTTAAGGAATTTTTTTGTTTACTCATCTAAGAAAACATAAATGTTCTTTCGTCTAGCTATCCTCCATTTAGCTATCTAGCTAAAGTCTAGCCCTGATGACATTCAGGAAGTCTTTATAGATAATCTCATTGTCCAACTAGTGGGTGACAAATGCTCCTCTGAGATTCTAATTTTAAAGGTTCCTGTATGTATATGTGAATCATCTGCTGGAAGGTGTGTTGAGGGGCTGGAGGATAGGGCAGTGCCAGTTAGCAAACGACATTCCTGTACCATTATTTCTCTGTCCAGGAAGCCTCTGTCATCAGTGACTCCTTTCATGTTTCACCTTCTGTTTTTGTCTAGCCTCTTTATCAGACACAAGTTGGAGCTGTGCCTAGTCTGTGAAGCAGCCCTGATGCCCACTCTGTCATAAAGAAACCCCTCCTTATTTATCTTTTTTTTTTTCTGAGACAGAGTCTGGCTTTGTTGCCCAGGCTAGAGTGAGTGCCGTGGCATCAGCCTAGCTCACAGCAACCTCAAACTCCTGGGCTCAAGCAATCCTTCTGCCTCAGCCTCCCGAGTAGCTGGGACTACAGGCATGAGCCACCATGCCCAGCTAATTTTTTTTCTATATGTGTATATTTTTAGTTGTCCAGATCATTTCTCTGTATTATTTAGTAGAGACGGGGTCTCGCTCTTGCTCAGGCTGGTCTCGAACTCCTGACCTTGAGCGATCCACCCGCCTCGGCCTCCCAGAGTGCTAGGATTACAGGCGTGAGCCACCGCGCCCAGCCAACCCCTCCTTTTTAACGATAGGATTCACTGTGTTGGGTTGCTTCTTTTTTGTAAGCATTGTGTGGGCTTTCCATGTCCATTTATGGACACTGAGATTGTTTCTGTCTTTTGACTACTATAAATAATGCTGCTATGAACATTTATGTACAAGTTTCTATGTGGGTGTATGTTTATATTTCTCTTGGGTATATACCTAGGAGTGAAATTGCTTGGTGATATGGTACTCTATGTTTAGTCATTTGAGGAACTTCCAGACTGTTTTCCGAAGTGGCTGCACCATTTTACAGCCCCACCAGCAGCGTACAAGGGTTCCAACTTCTTCACATTCTCTTCAACTTATGACCTTTTGATTCCCCTCATCTGAACAGATGTGAAGTGGTTATCTCATTGTGGTTTTGATTTCAGTTTTCCTGATGATTAGTGATGTTGAGCATCTTTTCATGGGCTTATGAGACATTTGTATATATTCTTTAGAAAAATGTCTAGTCATATCTTTTGCCCTTCTTTGAAATGAAAAAAAGTGGTAAGACAATGTCCTTGTTTTATTTCTGATCTTAGGGAGAAAGCATGTAGTCTTTCACCATTAAGTAAAGTGTTAGTATGATCCAGCAATCCTGCTATTCAGTATGTACCCAAAGGAAAGAGAATCAGTGTATTGGGGAGGTATCTATTACCCCATGTTTATTGTGGCACTATTCAAAATAGCCAAGACATGGAATCAACCTAAATTCCCATCAACAGAGGAACAGATAAAGAAAACATAGTATATGTACACAATGGAATATTTTTAAGTCATAAAAAAGAATAAAATCATGTCATTTGAGGCAACGTGTAAGATCCTGGAGGACATTCAGGTAAGTGAAATAAGTCAGGCACAGAAAAATAAATACTGCATGTTCTCATGCATATGTGGAAGCTAAAAAAAATTGAGCTCATATGTGTAGAAAGTAGATTTGTGGTTACTAGAAGCTGGGAAGGCTAGGGGGAGAGGAGGATAGGGAGAGATTTGTTAATGGATACAAAACTATAGCTAGATAGGAGGAATAAGTTCTAGTGTTCTATAGCAGTGTAGGGGGAATATAGTTAACAATAATTTATTGTATATGTTTAAAAAGGTAGAAGAAAGGACTTTGAATGTTCCCAGAACAAAGAAATGATAAATGTTTGAGGTGATGAACATGCTAATTACCCTGATTTGATCATTACCTGTTGCATACATGTATTAAAATATCACTCTGTACTCCATAAATATGTATAATTATTATGTGTCAACTAAAAGTAAAATGAAAAAAAAAAGAAAAGTAAGATATTAGCTCTGGGTTTTTCACAGATGCCTTTTATCAGGTTGAGAAATTTTCCCTTGATTCCTAGGTTGTTGACTGTTTATATGATGAAAGAGTGTTGAATTTTGTCAAATGCTTTTTCTATGTCTATTGAGATGGTCATTGATGTTTGTTTTCCATTCTGTTGATGTGAAGTATTACATCACTTGATTTTCAGATGTTAAACTGACATTACATGCCTGGGATAAATCCAACTTGGTCATGGCATATAATTCTCTTTGTATGTTGATGAATTTGGTTTACTAGTATTTTGAGGATTTTTGCATTCATATTCATAACAGATGTTGGTCTGTAGTTTTCTTTTCTTGTAACGATTTTGTTTTGTTCTAGATGATTTATTTTATTTTATATATTAAATTATAATATGGGACATAAAGTATTAATACTATAATAATAATAGCTAGAATTTATTGAGCATAGAATTTGTGCCATGAGCTCTATTCATCACTTTTACAGATATTTTACCACACAATTCTCACAAAAACTGTGTGAGTTAGGTAGTATTATTTTTTTCCATTATTAAAAATAAAAAAAAAATCCTGAAAATGGAGTACATACAAAAGAACTTAGAGAGGTTAATAAACTTGCCTAAAGTCACAAAGTTAGTTGTGGGCTGAGTGTAGAGTTAAATCCAGTTTGCCTGTTTTCAAATCCTATACTTTTAATGTCTTTATGAGTACAATAAGATAAATAATTATTTAACACTTATTTAATCACATAAATAAATAGAATATTATGAATAATTCTTTACATCTTTTAATTTTTCTGAATTTTCTGATTTTTCTCTTCTATTAATAGTATTTTTTTCCTTTCTTAAAGGTTCCTAAGATTTATCCTTATCTTGAATAGGTTTTTAATGACATTAGAGTATCTTTTCTTTTTTTGTCTCATTACCTACAGAGATATTTTTGGAAGCAGTACAAGATTTGAGCTATTCTTTTGGTATGGATGACAAAACAATTACATAAAGACATAATTGGTGATATAATGTCATTGACAGAGTAGACCCAAGATTACTTCTCCTCTAGCAAAATGTTAGGCATAAGAGGTGAAATGTCAGATCAGCTGGCATTTTCTCTGAATAGCACATCATTAAATTTTTCTGATTAATTGATTGATTGATTTGATGATCTCTGTTGTACTAGAAAAAACACTGTACCAGATACACTTTGTTTCAAACTTTGGATCTGTTTAAAATAAGTGATCTATCCTGATTCAAACAAACCAAGTATATAATAAGGTAATCATGAAAATTTTAGTAAGGACTGGGTATGTAATGATATCAGGAAACTATTTTTAATTTGCTAGTTGTAACAAAAATGCATTGGTTCAAGAAAATGGCCATATTTTCTAGAGATTCATGCTAAATTATGTAGAGTTTATGAATAACATGCTTAATAATAAAAAACAAGGGGATACTAAAGTAAGTGAGACCATATATTTACAAATGTAGAATCTGGGTGATGGTTAAATGGAGATTAATTCCCTCTCTTTTGTATATATTTACAAACACACATAATTGATGATAACAAAAAATGTGATTTTAGGGCTCAGTATTCTTACTCATAGATAGAGGTAGCGAGATTTAAGAGAGATTATATAAATACCTTCTAACTTTCATATACTTCATGAATAATTGCTTAATTAATTTCAGTGGTTCAACAAAAAATATTGAAAGGCAGTCATGTTCTAGAAATGATGGTTACTTTAAAAGATATAAAACTGTGGACAGGAGAGTCCTGACTGTGAGTGGACCACAGATTATTCCTTATTCATTTCTGCAGTTGGCAGTTCCTGGATAGAAAAATATATAATATCTTAAATAAGTGTTAATATACATTTTATTAATATTTACTCTAGTCAGTGTTGATACAACAAATCACAAGATATCATAAACAGTTGTATTAAAAATGTTGGATTAGGTAATGTCTGACTGGAGACTTAGAGAAATAAATAAAGATAGGTAACATTTTTTAAATCAGATACACCACCTCTAGTCCTCTGTTACAATTATTACCCCAGCTATGAATTATTTAAATCTATCATTGGATGCCCAAATATCTAAAGTATACAGATTAGACACACGGATAATATTTAACTGAAGGATAAAGTCAATGTTTCAATCCCCTTTCAGCTCGTTTGAGGCTCTCAACAGCTGCATCTCTACACATTCTGGTAATTCAAAAGATGCTGCACCATGGTTTCCATGCATCCCCTCTCTTGGACCTTCTTAATGTGATCTGGTTTTCCTAGATTTTTTTCCTTTGTGTTGAATGCCTGGATTTAGCCTCACTGACTGCTCCTCTAGATCTAAGCCTTAGCTGATGGTCTGTCTTGATTTATTTGACCTGACTTTTGCCCTTAAAAACTGTCTTTTAGAACACCCTGGGCTTTAAATCTCTATAATACAGTGTAAACCATTCCTATCCCATACCAGCATCTGGTTGACAAACCTCAAGCTTCCTCAGTTCTCACAAGAAAGTTTAAACAGAAACACACATTATTTTGACTACAAATAGACTTTGTCAAGTTTCTGGCAGAATATTTTTATAATTAAAATTTTAGTGGCTTGAGTGTATGGTCCAAATGAGCTTGAGTGTGTTGGTCACAGGAAAATCAGGTGATACTGTTTTGGTGGTTCCTGATGTGTGTGTTTGTGTGCATGTGTTTCTTGGTAAATTTCACATGAGAGGAGAACCTTTGAAGATACTGGAAAAATATGAAAAGTTAGAATAATGTAGAAAAACACACAGAAATATATAAGACTCAAAAGAAACACTTTGTCAGAACCTGGGAGGAATTTCCAAGATACTTTAAGCCAAAAGAGCAAGATTGAGATAAATAGTTGTCTAGTTGTCGACTTGTGCTCGTAAAACAAACCAGTCTCAACTGGTGGAAAGTAAATCGAAGGATGCTTTTTACCCTCTTGATGTCTCTCCTTTATTTCAGAGATTTAGGATATGTATCAGGCAACTGAAACCATTTCTCTATTTCAAGAGTATTGTTTTGGAAGTGATGATAGTTCTTTTACTTACATCTTTTTCTGTCTCTTGGGAAATATAACTCCAAGAAGGCAACAGGAAATAAAGAGCTGTGATAAGAAATGGGAATTGGCAATATTACCTGAAAAGTGAACTCTCTAAAATATATTTCTAAATCGGGGATCCTTGGGAAGATAGTTTTTCACTTTTGTGTCAGATCAATATTAAAACAAAACAAAAGCAATAGGCGAAGAAAAGAGAATATTATTTAGATATAGAGGGGCAGAAAAAATGTTAATATTTTAATATTAAAATTAAAGTGAAAATTGAGAGGGAGATTATATGAATAAGCCTGTCTTCTAAGTGATGATCAATCAATATCCTAGTAGACAGTGACATAGCCAGTGGAGTATCAAGTATCTAAAAAATGTACTTCTGAAATTATTTAATATAGAAGCCAGAAAAAACATCAATAAATTGTTCAATGTTCCCCAAAGAAGGCAAGAAGACAGGGATTCTTTGAAACAACATTAAAAACAAGGACAGTCGTGACAACCATCAAT
>RJWJ010036122.1:0-16259 GCA_004363605.1 Indri indri
GACACAACCTATAATCAAGTCCTAGGCATTTATCCAAGAGAAATAAAAACTTATGTTCATATAAAGTCCTGTATGCACATGTTTATAGTGGCTTTATTCATAATTGGTAAAAACTGAAAACAATGCAAATGTCCTTCAACAGGTGAATGGATAACTATCACATGGAAATCTGCTCAGCAAATTTAAAGGACAAATTGCTGATGCATGTACTGATTTGGATGGATTACAACTGCATTCTCCTAAATGAAAGAAGCCAGACACAAAAGTTTGCATACTGTATGATTCCATTTACATGATACTCTGGAAAAGATAAAAATACCAGGACTAAAAATTTATCAGTGATTTCCAGCATCTGGGGGTCAGGAAGGGTTTACTACAGAGGGTCTCAAGGCACTTAACCGAGTGACGGAAATGCTCCATATCTTGATTGTGGTGTTGGTTACATGATGCTTTGCATTTTCAAATTCATAGGATGAATTTTATTGTATGTAAATTGTAATCAGCAGAAGACACCCAACTGATAGCATCAAATGTCGGAGCTATATGAATTCTTCTTGGGAATGTAAGATGTTACAACCCTTTGGAGAAAAGTTGTGACAGTGTGTTTTAAAGTTAAATGTACACGTATCCTTTAACCAATTGTTTATACTCCTGGGTATATATCCAAGGAAAATGGAAATTAAAACTTACGCAAAAATGTTTACAGTAGTTATATTCATTAGAGCCAAGAAAATGGAAACAGCCCAAATATCCATAATAGGAAAATGTGGTAAATTAACACAATGGACTACTCTTTTCAGCAACAAAAAGAATGAGCTGACGCAGCATGGATGAATCTCACAGACATGAGTGAAAGAAGCCTGACACAACAGAACACATATTTTATCATTTCTTTTATAGGAAATCCTGGAAGAGGTAAAACTATTCCATTGTTTAAAAAAACCAGACAAGTTTTTGCCTGGGGGACTAAGGATTAACTAGAGAAGAATGCAGAGGATCTTAGTAGTGAGACATAATGTTCTGCATGGTGACAGAGGCATGAGGTTATGCAGCTCTATTTTTCAAAATTGTGCAGCTAACATTTGTGCATTTAAAGAATATAAATTTCACTTCAAAAAGTATTATAAAAGAATAATAACTGAGTGTGGGGTTTGGGAGTGTATAAAGCTAAAAATGATATAAGAATGGCAGAATGGTGATTATTGTGGAAACTGGATGATGCATACATGAATATTCAATAGTAATTCATTATATCATTCTATTTATTTTGCATATGTTTGAGCTTTGCTGCAATAAGAATTTAGAAAACTTAGTTAACCTGGACATATTAAAGGAGAAGGACAAGAAGAGGAAGAGGAAGAAGAAAGAGAGGGAGATAGAGATGGAGAAGGAGAAAGATTATCTTGACTACTGTATTGAGAATAGAATTTACAGGTGCGAGGGTGGAAAGAGAGCAGAGACACAACAAGTAACAGGAAGACTGAGAATGGATCGCTGCATTTAGCCACGTGGAAATTACCATGCATCTTAACAAGAGTGGATTCAAAACAGTGGGCAGAGCAAAACCTAATTGGAGAGATATTAAAAGACAATGGGCAAAAATAATGCAGATGATCTTAGAATCATGCTATTTTTGGTCTCCACAGTACTTTAGTTAGCTACTTCATTTTGTAGGTATAGAATGAAAACCCCAAGAAATTGACCACAAAATACATAGCTAGTTAGTGAGAACAAGGGAGCTAGCACATTTTCTCACTACTGTGTTAAATCCTTCATTCACACAAGATTGCCTCCTTCTGAAAAAAAAAAAAAAAAAAGACAAATTACTTTTATTTATTATTAGTTAAAATCAGAAATTCTGGAGTTTTTGAAATAATGCATTTTCTCTTGACTGAGAAGAAGCCAGCTATTATATAGTATTATATTATCATTTCTCAATTCCCTTTTCCATTACCACTCTCTTTTTCAGAGAGATGGCAGATGATCTGCCCCTCGGTTACCATTATACGAACACTGTCTTCAGCTATGCTTTGAACTATGAATGTTAGCAGCAAAAGTACAAATTCATCTTTGTATTTTGGTTACATTTTTGTCATGGACCTGACCGCACAAAAGAATATTATCTCTGGTTCTTAAATCCTTTGCTCAGAGTGAATTGTATTTTGTTTTAGAATAATAAAAAATGAATTTCTCTTTTTACTTGAATTCAAAGTATTCTGAAGGTCTCCTCCTCCCTACCTCTTTCTCATGTTTGATGTTCTCCAGAGAATATAGGCAGGTGAATAATGTCAAGTTTTTGTCTCTATATCACCCCAGCTCAGCATGACCTCATAGAAGAAAATGGAAAGAATAATCCGCAGTGGTCAAGGAGCTAAAGACTGAACTTGATCCATAATTAAACATCACATTCACATGGCTGAGCAAAGAGCTTGTAGCTATCACCCATCTCTGATGTGCCTTTACAAGGCTTATCTCCATTTGAAAGCTTATTTTCAAAACACTTCTTTGTCAAGTAGTCTAAATTATTCACTTCTTCCAATATTAATTTTTGTTATATATTCCTGTGGTGTATTCTATGCAATGGGATAGAATCATTTTATGCAGATTTTTAATTAAGGTTAGCCAAAGCCACCATGCTAATAATAATAATAAACCGACACATACCACATACATACTGTGTAGCTCTGGCTCATTAGCTAGAACATGTAGCAAACAGCAATCAAAGCATCATTTCTTTCAACATTTATGTTAATTATGATACCATATACTACATACAATATTTATTCCAGGGGTGTATAGAGGATTTTAAGATGAAAAAGTATAATTATGGCAATTATGATTTGGAGGCTTTTCTTTTTTGAATATTTCCTTTGGAGGTATGTGTGCCATGAAAAAATACTAAGTACAAAAAGGCTCTGGGCATGAACAAATACTTCATTTTTAATAATCCTCATCGTATTCAATGCTGCTGCCATATTAGCATATTGTCATTCCTGCTTTTTACTTTTATAAAAAAATCTATTTGCATAATTATGTAAAGTGCAATCTCTCTTTCAGGTTGTTCTTGGATATGGAGCACTTAGCATTGCATATTGCTATGGGAGATAAGCCTCTGTAGATATTCATGATGTTTTGGCTCTGAAAAGAAATAAATGTATGTGTTTTCCTCTCTTTTTTCCAGTTTCTTTATGAAGAGGAAAGCATTGGCATATTGGAATAGCAAATGTAAAATTGTCTTATGCTCTTTCTCAAATGTTGTATATGTCATAAAATACATATGTATACACAGGTTTTAATTTGTGTTGTGATGAGAAACAGTCATGTGAAATTATGACCTCTGCCTTTCTCAATTTCTATTCAGATACATAAATGAGGCATGAATACATAATAAAGAATAGAAAAAAAATTATTCAAATAGTAGACTAGTTTCCTAAATAACTAACACACACGCACAAACACACTCTTACACACACACAAACATACACCCATATATGACAAATTGCCCACCCAGGGGAAAACATTTCTTAAACGTGTAATTAATATTTTGAATGAAACTGTTCATTTACACAAATATCTAGTATAATTATTTTATTCCCTTTATAAAAAAAATGCCCACTCACATATTTAAAAAGCCAAAAAAAAAAAAAAAAGGAAAAGAAAAAGAAAAAGAGAAGTAAATTGGAAAGTTGGAAAGTTGGAAAGTAAAGATGACAAAAATGCACTAGAACTCTTACCACCCATCACTGGTAGACATCAAGACAGACTCCTTTTATCCATGCACAAGCAGCCTAAAGACTAGGAACAGCAGACAATGAAATAATATCCTGCAAAGTATTTTAAACTTAAAAATTAACTTCATGTTACTTGACTTTGAAGAAAAGGAAACTGGCCTAACACTTAAGAATTATTGAAGCTTGTGGGGTGCGTGTGTGTGCATGTGCTCTGCACACATGTGTGTATGCAAGACATATCTATTAAAGACATCTTTTTAATTGAGAAGAACAAAATTTAAGGTTACTTGTTTTTAGGAAAAATTTCCAGTATACTAAAAGATATTACAGAATAGTTGGGAGAGCTGGAGGACCAGGTTCAGGCTAACATTTGGTGAAAAATACGCAAAACTATATCAAAGATCCAACACGATCAGCAAACAACTGACTCCCACTGCTGTCATTCACATCTGAGATGCCGGAAACATTGCTTGATAGACAAGTCCAAAATTTGGACATATCTCTGGCCATCCAGTCTAGAACAAAACAAAACAAACAATAACAATAACAACACAGCTAAATACAGCCAAGTTTGTTACATTTCTTGCTTTGGAATTGAAGATCCACAGGAAAGCTGTTTGATGGCCTGGCCATGGGCCTGTGCTCTAGCAGCAGGGTGGCTAGGGAAGCAAGCATCTGTATTCCACCTCTGGGAAGATGGGACTCAGAACGCGGGAACTTACCCTACTACCGGAATTTGAAGGATCGTGCAGTCATACATGATGATTATCTGTTGTATGCCTCTTCTTTCCTGATCTGATAATTTCCTTTTTCATCTTTCACTTCCTCTCTTTTGTGGAGCACATCCAATAATAGTTATGAGAAATTGTACATGGGAGATAAAATTTTGAGCACTCGTGTGTCTAAAAAGGGTTATTTTTAACTATATATTAATATTTCAAGTTTGAAAAATATTTGACTCCTTGCTAAGAAATATGAGGAAAATATCACTCATACTTCCTCCCACAGTTGCTCTTTTAGCCTCCACTTTTAATTATATTGTCATTTTGACATTTCCAAAGGTATAATATTCACATTAGATTATATAACTATAATTACTTTAGTTCTTTAGTCTTCAATATTGGTATGAATGGATTCAACTCTCACTAAGCCTGGTTTTCTACAGTTTCTATTTTCCTAGGTTTTTTATTTTGTGTCATTTCCTGTTTGGCTAATTTTCACTGTATAGGAGTGAGAAGTTCTGCCATTTACTTTAAATATAAAGGACAACCTTCACTGAATACACATTTGTGGTAATACTTAATTTTATCTTAGAAATTTGTGCATATCTCTACATTATTTCTGCAACTGAATATTTCTTTGGAGACCTCTAAAGACCACGTGACAGTTCCCTTAGTATATGACTTGCTTTTTCATTCATTCATGAATGCCCATATGATGCTTCCTTTATCTTTAAAGACCAGGGAATTTACCACAATTCATGTATTGATATCAATCCGTCTGTATCCATTTTTTTAACATCATGGGACTCAATCTATTGATTTAAGCCTGCCATCTTTTAGGAAAGTTTACTTTAACTGTGTCCTTGAATTTCATAATACTTGTTCTGTTCTTATTTCATGTTCATATTTTGTTTTTCTTTTTGCTATTTTATTTATGTGATTTACTACAGCTCATCCACTACACTTTTGACTTCATTTTCAATGACGTTTATTTTTATGTGATATTTTTAAAGTAGCTTTTAGAACCATCATATTTTTATTATTCACTTGCACTTCTTTCCTAAGATCTATAAACTCACTTTTAACCATTGCTATTACATTCCTTTCTTTGAACACTTGTAACTCTTTAGCTATTGTTTAAATTATAGTAACTGTATCAACTGTAATTTCTTTCTAGTTTTCTGACTTTACTTGTGTTTCTTTATTTTTATTTATCTCTTCTTCATCTGTCTTTTAAAAATGCTTTCAGTCTTCTATAACAAGCATGTTTTAATAAGTTGCTTTTTTGCCAGTGCTTTCGTGATTATTACTTGATGAGGACGCATCTGGATGGCTCTGAAGGCGGCTTTCCTTCTCTCTCTTAGTGTCTTGGCTGAGAGCTGCTTCAGTGGACTGAACTGGTCTTCAGAGAGCCAAGGCCTTTGGCTCATGTCTGCATTCCTGGCGTGTAAGGCTGTTTCCCGGGCTCTTGGTTTGTGAATCTTGGACTTTAGAAGGCAAATTCCCTGGTGCAATTCCAAGGTCTAGAGATAACTTGGTGTATTTCTTATTGTTGAGTGTAAGGATCAGCAAACACTACAACCTGTAAGTCACATCCAGCCTGCTGCCTGTTTTTGTTTGGCAGATGAGCTAAGAATGGTTTTTACATTTGTATGTGGTTGAAAAAAATCCAAAGAATAATAATTCCTGAATCATGAAAGTTATATGAAATTCAAATTTTAGTATCCATATATGAAGTTTCATTGAAACACAGCCATGTCCACTTACCTACATACTGTCTGTGGCTGCTTTTGTGCTACCACAGCAGAATTGAGTAGTTGCAACAGAGACCATGTGGCCCATGGAGGCTATGTCCATACGAAATATGTGCTATTCGATCTTTCACATAAAAAGGTTGAGAAACAAAGAGTTGTGCAGTCCCCATCTTACATTAATCCATAAACACACAGCACTAGGTATGTGCTCACCTCCAGAGTGCTCAGTTGTGCGACCAGCATGGTGAACCAGTCAGACCCTCTCTCCTAGAACTTTAGTTTTAACTCATACAAAATATCTATTTCCCATGTTAGAGAAAAACGGGAGTTTGAGAGACTATGCTAACCCTACTATTTCTCTGATTGTAAAGTTGTCCCTAATAAATCCTATGCTGTACTGGGACTGCATGGCACCAGGTGTGTACCTAGGACCCTCTTGCATGACACTACGCATTTCTGAATGTTTATAGTTGCTAGTGGAAAGGCATGTGGGTTCAACCTGGGCATGGGGCGGATCGAAGATCCAGATAAATCTCTGGAAACCTAAAGAAGTCTGCCACCTTTATTTTGGTGTTGTTTTTTTGTACACTTCTCTTTTTTGTCATTTATTTCTGTCTTCCCCACCATTCTGAGATATCAAACTGAATCTCTACTGGGCCTTCTAGCCCAGCTTTCTACTCAGCAGTACTCTACTCAGCTTTCTAGACAACCCTAGATTCATATTATAATTAACCTAATTAATCATGATCGTTGTACATGGCACCTTAACTTTGGGGAAATCTATGTACTGTCTGTGATCCCTCATTTTGATTATCATTTAACAATATTTGGCAAGTGATCTTAAACAATGGTTCTTAAAAATTTATTTCTTGTTCCTCTTATGATGAAATGCTTTCTTCTTTCTTTGTTTTTTTATTATAATTAGAAGTGAAGAAGCAGAGGGAAGAAAAATGTTCTGCCATTTTAAGCTAGAAATTCCAGGTTCTTATACTCTGAAATGTTTTAAGAATCAGGTGTAATTGATCTTGCTCTATGCTCCTAAATTTAATTTCTGTCCTAACATTAAACCACAAATGTTTCAGCTGTTCAAAGAAAATCACTAAAACTTATTTAAACTTTGTGATTTGACATTCTTAGGAGTACCCTTTCAACTGGGTATATTATATTAGGCTTATGCTAATAAGAATGGACAGCTAAATCATTTGTAAATACAGCATCCATTATTTCTTCCAGTTTAAAAAAAATGTTGACTTCCAAACAAACCTGAATCATAATAATAAATACTTCTCTCAATTCCTCAGAATCAGCTACCAAGAATTTGCTTTCACTTATTCTTTAATATCAGGTTTTTATTGTGAATTCCCACTTAGAAAAGGATATCAGGATTTTCCTTTCCTTCTTCTTTTTTTAAAAATTTTATTTCTTTGACAAAATGTTTTAGGGGTAGTAAACCAAGACCAAAGAAATCAAATGTTTGGGAGTGTGGGAGTGTCAATTATTATAGGATAATAATGTGAGGTGCATAAAAACAGTTCCTTTGGGAAAATTGTTTCAATAACAATGAACCACAATATATGAAACTGTATCTGGTAGCCTCTTGGAAGTCAGAACAAATGCAACCTTTAGAGATTTATTTAGTCTTGAGCACAAGGAAAAGTCAAAATATTTACAAAAGGGTGTGAGCCATGGTTGGAAATTTTTAAAAATTGTTTTAACCTTGTTTAAGATACTTTAAGGTCTAAAAAATATCAGTTTCTAAGAAAATAAAGTGTTGAAATTTTAAATATGAAGAGTCAAAACCTTTGATTAGTTTTGTTAATTACTCTAACTCTCTAGTTGAACAGAATCTGTGGATATAAAGGGGAAATTATTCAAAAGTGGTACAACATAATTGGAAAAACCTCTCATGACTAAGACTTGAAAAAAGCAGATGTTTATTGGATTCTTCTATTCCCAACACTTTAATGAGTAAGAATGTTGACAACTGCTTTTTATTCCCTGCCCTTGTAGTGGCAAATCATTAAAATGAAATAAAAAATAATGCACACTACAAAGATGTAAAAAAATTCCACCTTTCTGCTGGTCACAATTCAAAAGTAATTCATACAATGCCACTTCTTTCCTTATAGTTTGTCTTCTGGTATTTATAGCCTTGCAACTTATATTCCATTATTAGTTACCATGCTCAACAAGTTTTTTAATATACTTAGAAACTATTTCCCTAGTTTAAAGCTAGAATTTTAAATATTTTTATATAGCTCAAGAACTTTTATGCTAACTCTTTTATACATTGAGTTAATAAAAGATATCAATTTACCTCACGTCAATACGATATATGATATATGATTATTGGGATATATTGCTTAAACGAACTTCCTACCTTGCCTGTTTGTTCATGAAATAGCATAATACCACATAAATACTATGCCATTTCTTAGTCATAAAGTTTTCATTATCTTCATTTACATTGCCTTCTGCTATTTAACTAATTTATGTATCATTATAAATATACAGAGACAATATTTTTCATTTAGGAATCAATCTCTACAGAAAAAACATGACAGGGAATGAAGGAGAAGATATTTCTTTCATTTACTGGTATAAGATAAGGTACTATTAACAAGCCATAATATCTCCATTGTAGGAAAGAATATTAAAATAGTCATATTGTTGTTTAACTGTGTATAACTGAGAGGAAAAAAGATTTTGAACAATCGAGAACAAAAAGGCATATGAATATTTAGAAGTTCTGATGAATATTATAAACCTATTCATGCAAAATTATGCTATTTTGGGTCCCAAAACTTCCTTTTCTTCACAGATATTTTATGTCCCAGAAGACAGAATATATAATATGAGGCAGTTCCCCCCAAAGGTGCTTTTGATTATAGGTAATAGTAATCAATAACAAATATTGATTTTGATTTATCAACAAAACATTAAATTCTTGGATTGAACTTCTTCCAATTTCAAATATAATGAGTTACCATTCAGCAGACCAAAGTTCCTTCTTAGAGCAAATTTACAAGTTAAGTAAAACATAAAAAACTTGTGTCTGAAGCCTTCAGAGAAATGCTGAGGTGACCAGGCATTACTTAGAGAGCCAAGATTTCAGATGGAAGGGAATCAAAGAGTAGGGAATTGACATTGTACAAGCCTGCTTATAGTGGCACCTGCCAATACTTGGCAAAGATGGAAAGGTTTAGAATATGGGAATAAGTCCACAGATAAGAATAAGAGCAGCCACCAATACCTCTGGCAATTTCCCAGGGCCAAGAGGCAAAAGTTAAAGTCTAGAATCTAGGACTGAGAAGAAAGTTAGGACTTAGGGGACTATGATCAAAAAAAGAAGGAAGATGTGTAGAACTGAGTCACCCATACTTGTGGTTTTCCCCAAAATACATTTTCCAAATATATAAACTGCACAGAGAAAATTGCTAAGAAGGTAAGCAGACATATTTTGAAAAGCAGAATGAGGTTTCTGTAGTCTCACGCTGAAGAGAAAAAAATTAAAGATCAGAATCTTCCAAAGAGAAGAGACTTCAATAAGCAACCCAGGATCTCAGTTGAAACCCCGGGTAAAGTATAGTACACAAAAGGAGAGTGGGAACCAGGGATAGACAGAGTTTTTACAAAAAAAAATGTTCTAGCCTGGTGCAAACACAGTCCCTGGTTTTACTGAGGTGATCTGTCCTTACTTTATCTGTCTAATCATTAAGATCCTCAATAATTTTTGTGCATAATATCTCATATTCAATCAGAACTTACCATGTATGCAAAAAACAAAAGCAAAAACAAAACAAGGTCAAAAGAAAAAATGGAGCAAACAATAAGAAAAGGCATAAAGGTGGTCTTTACTAGCCAGTGTAACCTTAATATTAAAATCTGACAAAATGTTTACCTGAAAGAAAATTATAAGGCAATTCACAGTTGCAAAAATCCTAAACAAAATATCTCATGTCAAAGTTAGTCATTCTAATAATATAAGGTGGATTTAACAATCAGAATCCCATTAGTATAATTTGCCACATTAATTGAATGAGAGAAAAAATGTAAAGAAAATAAGATTTGATGAAATTCATTAACCATTCAAGACAGAAATTCTTAGAAAACTTGAAATAAAGGAAACATCTTTAATCTGATTTAATAAAAAACTTGCAGCAAACATCAAACTTTACTGTGCTGTGTCGAAAGCTTCACCATAAGACCAGGAACATGACAACAATAGAAGAATACCTGGTATCACCATTTCTCTTCACATTTTCGTGGAAGTCTTAGCCAATGCAGTAAGGCAAGCATAAAGAAAACATAAGGATTAGAAAGAAAAAATAAATATATTATTATTCATAAATGATATTATCTTCCTTGGAACAATTTCTTCACTGTGGTAGAGCAACATGGAATCCAAGACAAATGTGAAAAAATAAATGATCTTAATGAGCCAACAGATAGGAAATCTCAGAAGAGAAATGTTAACTGTAAAGAAAAAATGAAACTACTAAAACTAAAAACTACAATAAATGAATGAAGACATGTACAGTGTGGTCTTAACAGCAGAGTGTAGTTGGCAAATGTTAGTGAACTTGAGGGCCGGGAAAATAACAAATGATATAAAATAGGTAATGTGTGAGTCACAGAAATATAGGAGAGTGAGGACAGCTCAAAAAATTTTGAAGCCATAATGGATGAAAATTGGATGAAAAAAAATTACTTACAGATCCAAAAAGTTCAGTATACCCTCAGCAGGATAAATAGAAAGAAAATCATACATAAGCACATCATAGTCAACCTGATAAAAATAAAAGTTAAAGAGAAAACATGGAAGGTAACCAGAAAAAGGAAAGGTATATTAGGCACAGGAAAGCAATGATATAAATGAGATATGGTTGATATCTCACTACAAACAAAAGAGACCAGAATGACAACCACTCATAAACACAGAGGAAATAAAGCCATTTTTAGATTAAAAAGAAGACGGAAGAATTTATCTTCAGCAGACATGCACTATATGAAACACAAAGGATATTTTTAGTCTGAATAAAAGTGATACCAGATGGAAACTCACTCGTATCTAACAGGACAGAATCATGCAGACCAAAAAATGCTAAATAAGTGGGGAAATTTTAAAAATCTGATGTTTTTTCTTCCTGAAATTTACTTAAAAATCAGCTAATGGTTTAAAGCAAAAATAATGATATTATATTGTAGAATCCATGAAGTAAATAAAAACAAAAGGCATGACACAATAGCACAAAGGGCAATGGGGAGGGTGACTAAAATTATGTTGTTTTAATGTTATTATATTTGTGAAATATTAAGTGAGATATGTGAAGTGTGGAGTATGAAGTGTCAAAAGTAAAGTATAGAGTGGTGAATGTGTGAAGTGATGAAATATTTACCAAGATGTGAATTGATAAAATAAGGATGCTATTTTGTCAATGCATGTCTTGGTCTGCATTAAAGCAACCACTAAGAAAATAAAGTGGTAAAGAAGTCAATAGGGAAAATGAAATAAAACTTTTTAAAAAATTTATTTACTCAAAATAAAGAATGAAACAATAGAGAAACAAACAAAAAAAGTATGGGACAAAAAAACACAAAAATAGTGACATGTGGAACTGAATCCTAATCATATCAAAACATAAGTTAAGTGTAAGTAAATTAAACACTCCATATAAAAGATAGTGTCAGAAGCATTTTTTAAAAAAGAAAGATCCAATTATATATCTCCTACAAGAGATGCACTTTAAATATAAATACACAAGTAAGTTGAAACTAAATGATTGGAAAAACATAGCTTTCCAATAGAAGGCATAAAAAGTATACCTACACTAATATAAGATAAAGTAGGCTTCCACACTAGGAATATTGCAAGAAATAAAGAGAGACATTTCATAATGATAAAAAGGACAATGCATCAGGTTGATGTAACACTCCTTAAAATGCATGCACCTAACAAGAAAACTTCAAAATTCATGAGACAAAACTAACTTAAGAGAGACAAAGAAATCCACAAACATAGTAAAAGAACATCAAACTACATCAGTAATCAATAGGTCAGGGATGTTTAAAAAATTAAAAAGTAAACAAAAAATCTTGATAAACTACCTATAAACTTGATCTAATTTTTACTTACAGGACAGTACACTCAACAACTTGATACTCTTTGCAAGCAAGTAAGAAACATTCTTCAGTGTAGACCATATGCCAAGCAATAAAACAAGTCTTAAAACATTTCAAAGTATTTTAACACTACTAATTGTGTTCTGTGACCACCACATAATTAAATAAGAAACCAACAACAATAACAAACAGTTGACCCTTAAAGAACACAAGGGTTAGGGACACTAAACCCCTGCATATTTAAAAATCCATGTGTAATGAGCGGTAGTCGTGGCCGAGCGGTGAAGCCGGTAGACGGGAAAAATCCATGTGTAAGTTTTCACTCTCCCAAAACTTAACTACTGATAGCCTACTGTTGATCAGAAGTCTTATCAATAACATAAACAGTTAATACATATTTTATATTATATACTGTATTCTCTCAATAAAATAAGCTAGAAAAAAAGGTTATTAAGAAAATTATAAGGAAGAGAAAATAGGAAATATATTTACTATTCATTAAATGGAAGTGGATCATCATAAAGGTCTTCATCCTTATCATCTTCATGTTGAGTAGGCTGAGGAAGAGGAGGAAGAAGAGGAGACTTGCTGTCTCAAGGGTTGCAGATGTGAAAGAAAATGCATGTATAAGCAGACCTGTGCAGTTCAAACCCATGTTACTTAAGGGTTAACAGTATACAGACAAGACCCAAGTACTGGGAAGAAAATTAATACACGTATAAGTAATAAATGAGTCAAAGAAGAAATCATAAGGGGACTTATAAAATATTTTGAGCCGAATGATAATAATATAAATATTTGTAGGATACAGCTAAGGCAGTGCTAGGGGAAAATGGACAGCTTTAAATGCATGTATAGATGGTCCCAAACTTACAAAGGTTTGGCTCACAATTTTTTGGCTTCATGAGGGTGCAAATGTCATACACTTTCAGTGGAAACCATACTTCAGATTTTGAATTTTGCCTTTTCCCAGGCTAGTGATATGAGGTATGATACTCTCTCATCTTACTGGGCAGTTGCAGTGAACTGCAATTCCCAGTCAGCTACACAATCATGAGGGTAAACAATCAATATTTTATGTCTTTCTGAAAGACATTATGCCTGCTGAACCAGCAAGTGTCAATGCCCCAGTGTCCTTTACCAGCTATTCTTGAACCAGAAGACAGAGAAATTAATAACTCATTCACTGTAGTGTCCCAATCATTCAGCAGTTAATTTTAGCATAGCACTTCCAACATTCTTCAAGTCTAGTGTGCTTTCAGCTGTGTGCACTAAGGTGAGTACCCATACACCTATTCTGTTTTACATTTTCAGTACAGTATTCAATAAATTACATGAGACATTCAAAGATTATTTGAGATTTAGAAAATAGACTTGGTGTTAGATGATTTTGCCCAACCGTAGGCTAATGGAAGTATTCTAAGCATATTTAAAGTAGACTAGGCTAAACTGTGGTGTTCTGTAGGGTAGATGGATTAAATACATTATTGACTTATGATATTTTCAACTTCAATTGGTTTATTAGGCTTTAACCCCAATGTAAGTCAAAGAGCATCTGTATCTCTTAGTTGGTTCTGGGCTGCCATAACAAACCACAGACTGGGTAATTTATAATGAGCAGAAATTTATTGCCTCACAGTTCTGGAGGTTGGGAAGTTCAATATTATGGGATTGGCATTTGGTGAGGGCCTTCTTACTATATCATCACATGACAAAAGATGGAAGGGCAGAGGGAGATAAAGCCAATTCCCTCCATCAAGCTCTTTATAATGGCATTAATCCATTCAGCACTGTTGCATTGGGGATTAAGTTTCAACATGAGTTTTGGAGGGGACAAAAACATTCAAACCATAGCAATGTATTAGAAAATAATAGAGGTTTAAAATAAGTGATCTGAGTATCCATTTGAATAAGTACTAAAGTAATAAAAATAAGAGCAGATATTAACAAAATAGAAACAGAAAGAGTAATTAAAGCTATGACTCTTTGAAAATATTAAAAAATGCATATAGTTCTAGCAATATTAATCAAGTACAAAAGAGAGAAATAGTGTCTCAATATCAGAAATAAGAGGTGCTATAACAATAAATCCCACAAGTATTAAAGGGTTAGTAGGAAATATCATGAACAAATTTATGTACATAAATTTGATAATTGAGGTAAAATGGTTAAATTCCTTGAAAAATACAATTAACCCAAGCAGATGAGAGAGAATTGAATTCACAATCAAAATCTTTTTCCATAAAAAATTTTATCCCCACATATTTTCACTAGTGTATTATCGAACACTTAATTAAGAAATAAACATAATTTTACACAAAGTGTATAAAAAAATAGAGAAGGGAACATTTCCAAACTAATTGTATGAAGAAGCATAACCATGAAATAAAATAAAAACTTGACAAAAATATTACAAGAAAATAAAAGGATGTACTTTTGCATGAAGATACAAAAATCGTTTAGAAAATGAAATCCAGCAATATATAAAAAATATATAAAAATATATAAAAAGTTAAGAAATCATGACCAAAAGGAGTTCAACTAAAGAATACAAGCTTAGTTCGAGCTCCAAAAATAAATCAATGTAACTCAAAATTAAGAAAATCAATCATATTATCATTTCAATTTTACAGAAAAAGTGAAAATTTGATACCATATTTGATTTAAAAAACTCTCAACGATTATAGAATAAAACTTCCTCAGCCTGATAAACCGAGTTTATATAATATTCAGCAGTTAATGCCATACTTAAGGATGAAAGGCTGAATGCTTTTTTCTAATATTTGAGAAAAAAAAAGGATGTGTTTTCTTGCCATTTCTATTCAAAATTGTATTGAAGGCTCTAGGAAGTGCAGTAAAGAAACAAACAATCAAAAGATATGAAGTTTAGAAAGGAAGAAATTAAGCTGTCTCTATTCACAAATGATACAATTATTTTGAGAGAAAATACTAAGAAATCTACAAAAATATCCTAAATCCTATAATTAACAAGTAAATTTAGTAAAAGTCATAGAACAAATGCTAATATACAAAAATCAATTGTATTAATATATGCTAGTAAATAATTGTGATGATGTCATGAAATAAAATTGAAACTTACAAAACAATATAATTTCTAGTAGCATCAAAATCCCAAATATTTTGGAACAAATTTTAAAAAAGTTTTCAGAACTTTTATGCTAAAAACATTTCTAAGAGAACTTATATAACACTTGAATAAATGGAGAAATTTACTTTGTTCAAGGATTGACTCAAAGATTCAACATCGTTAAATTGTTCATTCTCCCACAATTAATCTGTAAGTTGAACAGAGTACCAATAAAAATGCAAGCAGACATTTTTATAGAATTTGACAAGTTTATCATAAAATTTATTTGTAAAAGTAGAGGACGTAGAATAGGTAAAAAGTTTTTTGAAAGAGGAAAACAAAGTTAAAAGAATTACTCTTCCTAATTTGAAGATATATATAAAAGTGAAGTAATCTGGATAAGTGGTATTGGTGGAAAGATAAACATACAGGGTCAGTGGAACAGAATAGAGTCCAGAAATAAACCCATATATGGTCAGGTAAATTTTAACAAAGGATCAGTATGAGCTAATGAACAATGCTGGAGTATCTGTGTGTGTGTGTGTGTGTGTGTGTGTGTGTGTGTGTGTGTCTGTGTGCATGTGTATATATAACTCATACCCCTACCTCGCACTCTACATAAATATTAACTTGAAATGGATCATTAAAGAATAGAATTATTTATTTTTGTTACCTAAAAATAAACTTTAAAACTTCTAGAAGAACTCATAGGAGAAAATCTTCATACAATTAAGTTACCAAATCATTTTTTAGGTAAGAAAAACAAAGCACTAAGCAAAAAAAGAAAGTAAAATTAGACTTCCTCAAAATTAAAATCCCATTTTTCTGCAAAAGTCACCAA